>PISX010017556.1:0-42834 GCA_004024625.1 Mellivora capensis
TGGGGGAGCCTGGTGGTGGGTATTATGGAGGGCACGCATCGCATGGAGCACTGGGTGTGGTGTAAAACTATGAATTCTGTTACGCTGAAAAGAAATAAAAAAAAAAAAAAGAAAACTCCAAACTCTTTTCCTACCTTAGAGCCTTGCCACCACGTGGAATGTTTTTTCCTTAGTTTTGTGGTATGACTGATGCTCTCTCATTTTTCTTGTCTCAACTTAACTAATAATAACTCTGCAGACAAGCTTCCACTAACTTTTCCATTTAAGTACTTTGTTTTCTATCATCATACCCCGCCTGTTATCTTCATGGAACTCGATCACCTTGCAATTATATTCTGTAATTATGTAGCTATTAACATATTTTATGTCTGTTTCTACTAGATTGTAGACTTTGGGAGATCTGAACCAAATCTCTTTGCTCACTGCTGTATACCCACTACTTAACACTGCGTGTCACATAGCAGGTATTCAATATATTGCTGATCAATTGAAGAAAATGATTGAGTTGAAATCCCATTTGTTGTGGTTTCCTGATGCTAGAAAAATTATTGTTGCTACTTTTTATAAATTGCTAAATTCCCACAATTAGAGAATAATCTCTTTAAGATTAGTACTTTGGAAAAAAATTACACTTTTTAGACTTTCATTTATGAGATCATTTCCTTAGGATTGAAGTTAGAGGGTAGAGTAAATATGTGAATACTGTAAATATGTGAAAATGAGGAGGATATTCAGGGGAGAAGGAATGGGAGAGTGGAAGAAAGGGGCAAAAAAGATTTTGGGACATAAAATACACAAATTATGTCATATTTACTCAGGTGAATCCTAATCATTATATTATTTTTAAAAAGATTTTATTGATTTGTTTTAGAGGGAGAGCAGGCATGAGTAGTGGGAGGGACACAGGGAGCAAAAGAGAGAGAGAATCTCAAGCAGACTCTGCTGAGCATGGAGCCCATCACGGGGCTTGCTTTCATGACCCTGAAATCATACCTGAGCTGAAATCAGAGTTGGGTGCTTAACCTCCTGAGACATCCAGGTGCCCCATTATGTTATTTCTATATTTATATTTATATGTTCCGGTGGCTGTAGTATAGTTAATGTTCATATAATAGCTACTATATTTAATTTTCATAACCCAGTGAAAAAGTTAGCTTTATTGTTTCCATATTATAGATGGGAAATGAAGTTCAGAAGATTATACTCTTCTCTCAAAGTCATGAAACTAATACTTGCCTTCATAGTATGAGCTTTTCGTTGCTCAGTCTTAGTGCCAGACAACCTGGAGTTCTTGAAATTTTTTTCCAGATGTCTACAAAGAATCTTCAAAATATAGCTACTATGACAGACAAGAGACACGGCTGAGAGATCAAGCTGTTGTTTGTGTATGTTCAAGAGCACTGCTCTCATTCTAAGAGAGCTCTCCTATTGGAAGTGCTATTCTTATGTATAAAAATTGTCAAGATTCTGTTACTTGCCAAATCTTCAGTAGCTAACATTAGCTAATTACAAGTCCCACACTCCTATGATATTTAGAATTGCTAAAAGCACAATTATTAAGCTAACATCAGCCTTTGTGCTGAGTATTATTAACTTTTAATATCTGAAATTCTGTGCGGACTTAGTTTGTCAAAAAGTTTTTATCTGAGTTCTTCGCCCTTTATTCCTCTTCGTACATAACAGATTGCACTGACTAGATTAGAAGTAACTAGGGTTTAATCTTTATTCACTCTGAGATACCTTGATGCCCAAGAAGCTTTCAAACAGCTACAGTTGCGTGGGCTGATCTTATTGCCAAGTTGAGGTTGGTATCTCTGTGTATGAAGGTGTAATTTCTATTTTCTCTCTTTCCTACCTTACTACATTGTCCATCAAGTTCTAGCTGCAGGGTGACCTACTTTAGTTTCTTGTGTTCCCATGAAGTTTCATCCATTCATAAATATCTTAAGGAATGAGTACTGTGGTGCCAGGTTTTTAGTGCTAGATAAATGGATAGTAAGCTAAAAGATAAAAATATGTGTTTGTGGTTTATACTCTAGCAGGGAGATAAACATGAAACAAGACAAATAAGGAAGTGATGTAGCATGTTAGAGAGTGTTAATGTTAGAAAATATAGGAGGAAGGGGGAATTCGAGAGCCTGGAGTGGTTTGAGATGGGAAGAGCTGCAATTCTAGATAGGATAATCAGAGAAGGCATCACAGAAAAGATGATGAGAAGTAAGGGAAGCCTCCATGTAGGTGTCTGGGCAAGAGCTTTCCTGTTAGAGGAAACAGCACATGCTCTGAGGTCAGTGCATGCCAGGAATATGCCAGATGCAGCAAGGAGGTCAGAGGGGAGAGTAGAGTGAGCAAGTAGAAGGAACTGTAAGGTGGAGTGTAGAAAACTCATACACACACACACACACACACACACAGAATAATAGATGGTGTAGGCTTTATATAGCACTGTAAGTACTTTGGCTTTTACTTTTGAAATAAGAGGCCATTAGAAGGTTTTCACCAGAGAAGTGATATAATATGAATTTTAAAGAATCAGTTTGGCCTCTGTGTTGAAAATAGACTCTAGGGGCCAAGGTTGAAGTAGTGAGACCACTTAAGAGGCTATTTTAGTGTTACAGACAAGATGAAGGTGGCTGGAGCCTGGAAGGCGACAGAGAAAGTCATCAAACGCAGTGAGTTTCTGGGTATATTTTGAAGGTAGAGCTGACAGAATTTGCACTAGATTTGATATGGGTACGAAAGAAAGGGCAAGGCAAGAATGACTCCAAGATTTTTTGTTTTGATCCACTAGCAAGGTGGATTTGCTGTTAACAGAGATGGGAAGACAGAAGAGCAGCTCTCAGAGGGGAGGCTCAGGAGTCTGGGACATGTTAACGTGGAGATAACCCACCTGGATGTTTTTTGTTGTTGTTGTCTTGTTGTTTTGTTTTGTTTTTAAGGTTTTATTTATTTATTTGACACAGAGAGAGAAAGAGAGAGTGAGAGAGGGAACACAAACAAGGGGAGTGGGAGACGGAGAAGCAGGCTTCCTAATGAGCAGGGAGCCCGATGTGGGGCTCGATCTCAGGACCCTGAGATCAGCGTCTGAGCCGAGGGCAGATTCTTAAAGACTGACCCACCCAGATGCACCTCGCCTGGATGTTTAATAGGTCTTAAGTCAGCAGTTTTTCAGTTAGAATTTGGAACCATGGGGCAGGGTCCAGCCTGAATAGATTGTATTGAGAGCTGTGAGACTGAATGAGATCACTTAAAAAAAGTACATACAGATAGATAAGGTGTCTAAGGTCTGAACTCTGGGGTGTTCCAAGTTTGCAAAGTCATCTAAATAGATGAAGGGGAAGATAAGTGTTGACTTGAAAGCAAGGTGAAGAAAGGAGGAAGAGGTGATCACCATTGTAAAATTTTGCTGATAGAATCAATGAGAAGAAGCTGAACACTAACCAGTGTTTAAGGCGATAATGGGGGTCCTTGGTGGTCTTGGAAATAGCAGTTTGGGTAAAATGGTTGAGGCCAAAGCTTGAGTGAAGTCAGTTGAAGAGAAAATGACAAGAATATGCAAATGGGCCCTTTGATTTTTATTTTGATTTTTTAAAAATTTTATTTATTTATTTGAGAGAGAGAGGGAGAGAGAGAGCGCGAGCGAGCGCGAGTGCGTGAGTAGGGGGAGGAGTGTCAGGCAGAGGGAGACTCAGTCCCAGAACGGAACTCCGGGCTCATGACCTGAGGTTTAACCTACCAAGCTACCCAGGTGTCCCTGGGTCCTTTGATTTTTAAGCATTAGGGTCATTTAGAAGATTCTTATTCCTGACAACAATAGAATCCACGCAGATAGCTCTTTTCTGGAGTCTTTTAGCTTATCTATCACTGCAAAGCAAATTTTGGGCTCTCTTTCTGTCTGATCATTGTGCATGACCTCTGTGCTGAATTAGCAGTTTTTCCCTTGAGGAAATTCCTCTTTTCCCCAAACTGTGGAGCTTTCTCTCAGTTTTCAGTGGCCACTCTTCCTTGCTCAAACAGAAGAAATACCTATTTGTGCCTTATAGAAAAGTATATGCCAAATAAAAGAATAAGAATATCCTTGTATTTCTATATTAGTGGTATTTGTCTGGCCTTCTTTTGTGGATAGAACTTTTCTTCAGAATGGAAAATGTAGTTAGCAAATGACAGAAATTAATGCAAAACGGTTTCTACCCTAAGCTGGTATACATATGGGTCCACAAGTTTAGGTGTGAAAAAGTAATACATTTTTTCCAAAGTTAACTGCAAATATTTGTGAGAGAAAGAAAAAGACTAGTCAAAAACTGACTCTCAAGTATTTCGTGTGTGTGTGTGTGTGTGTGTAGGTGTACCTACATATATACACATATAAATATGTGTATGTGTGTAAGTTTATTTTGAAATAATATGGAATTTACTGAAAAGTTACAAGTCCAGTACAAAGAACTTTTCTGAGAGTAAGTTGACACCATGTTGCAGCATCACCCCCAAACACCTTAGTGTGTAATTCAGATAAACAAGGATATTCTCCTGCATTACCATTGTACAGGCATCAAAGTCAAGAAATTAACACTGATAAGTCACTATCATTTAGTCCACAGAACCTACTCAAGTCTCACCAGTTGACTCAGAGAATCCAATGTAGGATCATGTGATATATTTAGAGGTCACGCTTCTTGAAGTTCCTATCTGGAAGAGTTTTTTTAGTGATTCCTTGATTTTTATAACCTATACACTGGTCACCTATTTTGTAGACTGTTTTCCAGTTGAGTATGTTTGATGTTTCCTCAATATTAGATTTAGATTGTGCAGTTTTTTAAAAAGATATTATTTTAGATATATTTTAGGACAGTGGGGAGGGTATGGAGAGAAGGAGTCTCAAGCAGACTCCCCACTGAGCTATGTATGCCCAGCAGGGGCTCAATTCCAGGACCCTGTGATCAGGATCTGAGCTGAAGTCAAGAGTTGGATGCTTAACCGACTGAGCCACCCAGGCGCCCCTAGCTTATGCAATTTTGGTGTGAATATCACAGAAGGGATGCTCTGTTTTTGTACCCTGTTACAGGATATTGCATAGCCCAATGCTTCACATTATTTTTCTCAGTACTGGTGATGTAACTTTGGTCTGTTAGTTAAGGTTGTGTTTGTTAGTTTTCTCTGGTGTGAAGTTATTCATTTCCTTTCATAATTTAATCACTATTTGTATGGAGATAATTAGAAACTATGAAAATATCTCATTCTTTATTGAACTCTCTCTTTCCCTAGCTTTGGCATTCATTCATGTTTGTTTTTTAAGATTTTATTTATTTAGGGGTGCCTGGGTCCCTCAGTCATTAAGCATCTGCCTTTGGCTCAGGTCCTGGGATCAAGCCCCACATTGGGCTCCCCGCTCAGTGGGAAGCCTGCTTCTCCCTCACCCATTCCCTCTGCTAATATTCTCTCTCACTGTGTCTCTCTGTCAAATAAATAAATAAATCTAAAAAAAAAAAGATTTTATTTATTTATATGACAGAGTGAACAAGCACAAGCAGTGGGAGAGGTGGGGGGAGGGAGAAGCAGACTACCTGCGCAGCAGGGAGCCAGAAGAGGGGCTTGATCCCAGGACTCTGGGATCATGACCTGCACTGAAGGCAGTTTTTAAACCACTGAGCCACCCAGACGCCCCTCGTTTTTGTTTCTTTACTGAATTACTATAATGATGGTTGACAAATGGTGCCTTTCTAATTCTACCATTTATTCTGCCTTTATTAGCTGCAGTCTACCATAAGAAAAAAATCTTTGTTTTTCCCCATTTAATCATTTATCTATTTTTATTACTATGAATTCATGGGTTCTTATTTTATTCAATGATTTATCATTTACTAATATGATTACTTATTTTGATGATTATTTTGTCCCAGGTTTGGCCAGTGGGAGTCTAATCTGGTTTCTGTGTATTTTTAGCATATTCATTTAATTCACTGAGGACTTTCTTACTTTCTGGCACAAGGAGGCACATATTGTACTTTCTCTGCCCTGGCCCTGGAGTTAGCTTTTCTTTAAGCATCTCTGCTTCCTTTTATAAAGGGTGGTATTTAGAAACCAACATCTGGGTGTTACGTGTGTTTATTGTTGCTGGAGTGTCAATTCTCCCAGGTTCTCCTAGTCAACAGTATTAGGGAATATATGCATATATATATTTATTATAATCATATATAATAAATTATTGTATATTTACACTTATTTTATATTTTCACATCTGTCAGTGACTATTGAAAACCTTGAGTTTGCATTGATACTCTAATTCTAGTCCAATACCATGAAGTTCATTTCAGTGTTCTCCCTTTCCATACGGAAATTGTACTAGTATAGTGAGAAACCTGGCTCACCATACTAATATGAACTCCCCTGTATGTAAAATCTCCTACCTCCATAATATCACTACCACTACCCCCTAAACAGTAACTTCCTTAACTTCTCCTCAGGCTCCAACTATGCTCCAGGCTGGTGACCACCATCTCCCCTTCCTCCTAGTCAACCTCCTGGTCCTAACTAGGGCTCTAACACCACAATACCGTGCACTGGGCTGGGCCAATATGGTCCTATCACTCTCCTATCAACTCCTACCTCACTAAGAAGGAAGGAAGGAGGCAAGGAAAGGAAGATTAAATATATTCAGGTATAGAATATATTCCATGACCTTTTAATGAACTGTTAACATTCATAATTCTGAGTGTTCTTCTTGAATCTGCAAGGATGGCAAATTTAAGAAGCTGATGCAGTTTTAACTCACATCAGTCTTATGATTACATTTTCCATAGTAAATTGTGTAAATGTAATCTCAGATATATTTATTCCTTCTCAGCTTCAAAGTCTTTTTTCAACTAATTTCATGAAATACTTGTATTTTCATCTTTGTGAGAAAATAAACATTTTGTTCTTTTATTCCATGTAGTCTGATACTTTTGAGTGGTGGCACTGTTGGGAAGCCATAGCAATTTCTGTATGAAGTTTATTATCTGAGAAGACAGTAACATATACCTCAATTTTAGTAATTGTGGAAAAAATGCCACTGTTTCCTCTGGCCCCAGTCCAGTCAAAGAGACTTAATGTCTCTGTCCCTTGATAGATCAAAAGGAAAACCTGGGGATAAGTGGCATTTTGACTATGAACACTTATTTATTATAAGTAAATAATACTTATTTGACTATGAATGCTTTGTATTTATTATTCTTTATAATTCCCTTTTTACTGTTATTCCCAAGCGTAGGTAATCTATTTGCTCTTTAAAAAATCAACAAATGTTAATTCCACATATAATACAAAAATGAATCCTATAACTTAGCAGAAAATTTTTTAAAGACAGGTACATAATTTTAAACATTTTAACTAAATTTATAATTTTTTATTAATGTCATATACAGTTAATATACTACATTATATATTTTTTAAATATTTTATTTGTGAGAGAGAGAGGGAGAGAGAGAGAGTGTGTGTGTGTGTGTGTGTGCATACGCAGGGGGAGCAGCAGGCAGAGGGAGAAGCAGGCTCCCGGGGGAGCAGGGAGCCCAACGCAGCACTCAATCCCAGGACTTTGGGATCATGACTTGAGCCAAAGGCAGACCTTAAACGGACTGAGCCATCCAGATGTCCCTACATTATATGTTCTACATGCAAACATATATTAACATTATCTGTGCTATAGAAAATCAACGTAAAGAGGTGAGGAAATAATTTAAATAATGAATTTTAAAAGGAGGAGAGTTCAGGAGAGCCTAGCTTCTATTTGGAAATCAGGTGATGGTAGGAGTCCAATGAGAATGCCAGTTCAGTTGAACAGTATGGAGAAAAACCACATTCTGGGAGATAGGTCAAAGTGGAAGAAATAAAGATGGAAACTGGTCCAGATACTACTTAAGTTTCAGGTGACAGTTCTAACACCACTTCTTACAGGAAGCCTCACCTGAGCCCCCTGCTGGCCATTACTTCCTTAGCAGCCTGCACTCTTCCTACTGGATCACTCACTAGATCTTTGTTTTGTTTTTTCCTGTAAGTATAGAGCAAAGACTGCATCTTTACTCATAAATCTCGTAATACACTGCTTGGCCTATAACAGGTGCTTGGTAAATTAATTTTAGCAATAGAAAGCAATAGAAGAAGAGTTTGAGAGAGCAACGTGGTCCTATATTCAACTACAATGAAATAACCCAGAAAAACGCTTGGTTAATTTCCTCCATTAAGATCTTCCAGATACAATGGAAGGAGAATGGATTAAAAAAATTAAAGTTTCCTAATCAAGCAATAAAATTAAGCAAAACTTGAGACCTTGTCAGTGGTAATGTAATAGTGTTGTATGGTGACAGATGGTAGCTACACTTGTGGTCAGCATGGTATAACATCCAGACCTGTGGAATCACTATGCTGTACACCTGAAACTCATGTAACATTGTCTGTCAACTATACTTAGAAAAGAACAGCTGAGGGACGCCTGGGTGGCTCAGTTGGTTAAGCAGCTGCCTTCGGCTCAGGTCATGATCCCAGCATCCTGGGATCGAGTCCCACATCGGGCTCCTTGCTCGGCAGGGAACCTGCTTCTCCCTCTGCCTCTGCCTGCCACTCTGTCTGCCTGTGCTCGCTCACTCTGTCTCCCTCTCTCTTTGACAAATAAATAAATAAAATCTTTAAAAAAAAAAAAGAAAGAAAAGAACAGCTGAGACACTAATGCTAAATGTTGAGGTTATTATAAATGTTGAAATGAAGTGGTATACGGAAATGAATGAGAGAGCACTGGGGAATCAGATCATGTTGGTTTGAATTCATACTGTACTTATTAGACATGTGATCTTGTGTTATAACTTGTGTACCCCCACAGTTTCCTCATCTTTAAAATGGAGATCATAACAATCCAATGACAAGATTGTCATTAGGTGTGGGTATGTGCGTAACTTGTATATACAGTAAAATCTCAACAAACACAAGGTGTTCTTATGCCTACCTGAGTTTTCTAATCTTGGTTCTTCATTTGGTTTAAAATGATTGGATTTAGTACAAGAAAAAAAATCCTCCAAATGCTACTGACAGCTAGTACACAGAAACTTTCATATTTTGGACTTCTTAGTAAAAGAGGCATGAGGTCCTAGAGGGAAAGAACGCTGTCTTGTCCTCCAGGTTATCTCGTGTCTGGCACACACTATGTACTACATATGGAATTTTGGCACCAAATAGATAATAAATATAAAAGTATTCACCTTTTTAAAAAAAACTTCTGGTCTCTTTTTCTGTAAGTGTGCTTTCATATGTAGAAAAATTAAGCCTGAATGCGAGAGTGCAGTTCCTGATGAAAAACTGAGATTAGTGTGGAGTTAAAAGTTTGAAGAACTTAAAACTGAAGTACTGAAATAAACCAGGTATCTGGTGGTTGATAGGTCTGCATCAACGTTGTTTACCAACTCCAGGTTTGATCTGTTAGATAATCATAGTGCAATTACCCTATCTACCATCTAACCTCACGGTCTCACTTGAGTATTCGAGATAGCTCAGGTGTCACTTTTAAAAATTGGAAAACAAATTGATTTTGTATGTCTGCATTGCCACCACGAAGAAGCAGTCCCACATGCCTTTCATTAGTAGAACTGTGTATATAATTTACACAGAAAGCTATCATAGAGTTATCATCCTAGACAGTGTGCCTGGGGATAATGTGGGAATTATGCTCTTTTGTGTAACTGGGAAGGTCTCCAAGATGAGTGCCATTTCTTGGAACAGCAAAATTCTTTTCTCACATGAGCTACATGACAGAGGAGTGTTACACAGCTCACCCATGGATGCTGGCAGCCAAGTGACACCCAAACAGAGTTCTGATTCTGCATTATGTAATTGGAAATCCCTGCAGTGCAATAACTTTTCAGTGTGCACAGTGATCTAAATTAATGTATCACTTCTACTTAGGGAGAACTAGGCTGCCAATGATTTCATTTTTTTCCCCCTCTTAGTTGAGAGATACAATTTGTCTTAGAGAAAATTGTAATGGATGTTCCTGCGTGTCTGTTTTGCAGAATGAAGATATGTTTTGGGCTGTCCTTTTTGTTTTTCTGCTTAATCCTTTGATATGTGTGAGCTTCATTTATTTCAGTGCTATTTGTGTGCTGGTGTGTGTGTGTGTTTGTGTGTGGGGAGGATGTGTGTAGTTCTGCATTAATTCAGTGGGTGTGAGATACTATGAAGGTGCCGTGGCTATTGTGTATGTTACTTTTATGTCTTAGGTATGGTTGCTTACTGGCCAAAATATGGGAGATATTTTTCCTATGGCAGTAGATAGTCTTCTGGCAGATTCTAAAAATGATGCCATTGGCTATTTTAGAATTATTACTCCTGGATCTGTTTCCTATGATCCTTTCCCTTTCCTGAATGTGTTTGTCTTTCTTTCAGCTTCAGTTCAAAGATATTACTGCTCTTTGATCTTGTTTTTCATAAGCAAGTGTTTACCCATGGCGTTTTGTGCTAAAAAGAGTATTTCAATGGAAATTACTTCCTTTGGTTCATTTTCAGTACGTGTGTTACAGTAATACTTTGGCTTTCACCAAAGGGAGATGGTACTGATTATTTAGAAATGGGCATTTTGATAGTTCCCTCATTGAACTCAAATGTCTGTAAAAACCCTTGACCCACCATTAGCCTTTACTTGGATTCTCTGGAGGATTTCAAAAGAAAAATGTCTTTACATGAAAAATGTGACTGTGCAATTGGAGAAGAACATATGTTTTCTGGAAAACCAAACTCTTCCTTTATCACTTGTAAACACATCGAGCTCAGCTGCCCTAATCTAAGCTTTCACATTCTCTTTCTTGTACCCCAGCAACAGTCATGTAAATGGTTCTCCACATCTGCTCTGACCCCCTCTAAACTGTTCACACACATAATTCATATTGGATCCTATCAACCTCTTCCTCTCTTCAAAAACCAACCACGTACCCAGGCTTAAAATTCCTCAGTGGTTTTCCTTTGTTTCTTATCATGGCTTTCAGGGCCTTCTCAGCCCCCAGCTTCATGCCATCCACACCACGCTTCTCCTTCTCCAAAGTCAAGTCTCCCCTGTCTCCCTTCAGGCCCACAAGGGCCCAAGGTCCCTCCTACCCATACCCAGATCCTTAAACTTGCAGTGCAGTAGTTTACACTTCTCCTGTTAACTCCACTGTTTCTTTTGATATTAACTCAATTTTCATTCCCTCAGGGAAGCTTTCCCCATGTATGTAATTTGTTCCTTTCCCTTTAATGTCAGACTCCCATAAGCACTAGATTTTTCTCCTCTACGGTACATTTTACAGTTGTAATTTTATATTCATTTTGTGGAGTGATTTGGATTAATATCTATCTTTCTTAAGACAGGAAGGCAGAAATTATTTTTGTGTGACTTTATACCCAACACCAAATACAGTGCTTGGAATGTGACAGGGGGCTCCAGAAATTTTTTTTTTTTAAATGAATGAAGAAATGAAGCCACATGGCAAGAATTTGGAATAAACATTTACTAAGTCTGTTGTGATGGTTTAAGACTAGAAAATATGACTGCTAAGCTATTAAAGTGTGTTAGAGCTTTTCTTGGTGAGTTGATCTTGGTTATCAAGTTCACTGGCTACATTGGAAAGCAGGATCACTTAGATTTCATCTGAAAAGACTTTACAGGGCAAGTGCCCCGACTCATGAAAGACGATGAATCTGGGGTGCATTCTTACCTCCTTGGTGTTTACAAACAGAGTTTGAAAAGCGGTCAGCATGTCTGAAATGCCTATGGGAGGAAATATATAATCATATTGTAACAAAAAAGTTTATTGAGATATTACTAGGTGTCAGACAGTGTACTAAACTCTAAACCTTTGATAACTCATTTATATTCATAAGTCTTCGGAGGCTTTGGTACTATTATTATCTGCTTTACACAAGTGGAGAAACCGAAACATTAAGGAACGTACCCACAGTCACAGAATTAGGAGGATTCGAGAGGTTCATAAGAGTCAAAGACCCAACTCCTATACTGCCTTATTAAAAATAACATCACTAATATCTGTTTTGTTGAGCAAGTAGAAGATGAACATTTTATGTTTTGCCTAAGAAGTAGGAGTAGGAGATGAAAGCTTACCTTTGAAAATAAGTGCAGTGCCTACTTATTCCTAAAGTAGGGTGACTCAGTTAAGCATTCAGCTCTTGGTTTCAGCTCAGGTCATGATCTTGGGGCCAAGAGATCCAGCTTGCTGAGCAGTCTGCCTGACATTCTCTCTCTCCCTCTGCCCCTCCCCACTGCACTCTCTTTCTCAATTAATCAGTCAATCTTTTAAAACCAGTGAGTGCAGATGTTTTGCTCCTCTCCCAGTATATCATCTGTATTCCATTTTTAAAAAAATGAATAAAAAGGAAAACAGTAGCCTATTTTATTCTGTCTACTCACTTAACATTTTTTGTATTGTTTGAATCTGTACAATACAATCCCAATATTGTCCTTGGCTTTAAAATTGAGGTAGTATTAATAATATGATGCCTTCCATTTATGTGCCATTTTACAGTTTATTGCATATTTTCATTTACATGCTGAATTTAATTCTCCCCAATACTGCCTAAAATAAGAATTATGATATCCATTTTAAAGATGTGAAGGTGAGGATTCAGCTCTCAAGCATAGAGCAGATGGCTAGATCAGGGCTGCACTCCCCATCTTCTGAGCCCAAGATCAGCACACAGGCTCGTTATCACAGGGCCTCTCGGTTACCCCCAGATCACAGGATAATCTGCTTCTGTGACATGGTTCCAACGACAGGACCTGTGTGCTAGTCAACATACGCTGAAACACTTGGTTGCATTGTGTTCTGTTTTGTTTCATCTCTCAGTAGAATTTAAAATTCATTAGACATGGTTTCTTTTATGAAAAAGAGAAAAATTGAAATGTTTTGTTTTTTATAAAAAAAGTTGACCCATCAAGTTAGACACACACATGCACATTTACTTTATGTATACTTTATATGTAAGTGTTAACCCACTGAGCCACCCAGGTGCCCCAACTTTATATGTAAGTGTTAGTCATTACTTTATAAGACTGCAATGAAAGTATGATTAGTGACATTTTCAATACAGCTCATTAGTATGATTTCTAGTAAAAAATGGTCTCAAACCGAGCTTGACACTATTTTCTTATTGTTAGCTGCTGGGAATCAGTGAATACAAAATGTTTAAATATATGGTAAAACAGTTAAAATGGCATTTTTATGATAGGTCGTATTATCAAGGCACAAATGCTGACATTTTTAATGTCATGTTTATTGTCTTTCCTTTTCGGAAAGTCTATTTTTGAAAAGCTTCCTTTTTAATCTTGCTCTGTTTACACCAAACGATTCAAAATACCTTCAGTGTAACATTAGCACAGGAAATTAGTGACAACAGGGTAGCCTGCTTGACCTGAAGACCTCCAAAGATTTTATTTTGAAGGCCTAGGAGGGTGCAGTGAAATTCTACCAGCATATACCAAAGTGCAGGGCAGATAAACTGAGAACAGACTTCTTCAAGGTTGTTTTTTTTCTTATTTGAATTGCCAAAACTATAAGATGATTTCGATTTCCCCTCAAGTTTTGATTCTTTTCTATAGTGTATTATATGGATAAGCCTCCACATCATCTCCCATGGTGGCTAGGAAGACGGGAATTTCATGAGCCTGCAGAAATAGAATAAAGAAACATTTCAGTGTTTTTTCATTAAAGCATCCCTAGATGTGAAATGACAAGGTCAGCCAGGAGTTGTATCAGTAGTTGCAGTTGGTTATCTAAAATCAAAATTACAGGACACAGTGTTCTTAAGTTCTGAGTTGAAAGCGCAAATGTTGCAATCAGTGTGTTTCATTTTGCAAAATACTGCAGTTCCTTCTTAACCGTTTTGACCTTTATAAAGAAATTTCAGGAGAGACCAACCAACCAACCAACCAACCACCAAACAAAAATGCTTTTGGACTCCTTCCTCAGCAGAACAATAAACTTTATTATATATCTTACTTTCCCCAACCGTGGAAAGCCTTTGCTGTGTGAGGAAGGAGAAAACTCAGAGGCTGAGAAGACACGAGGTGTACCAGAGCAGTGAACAGGAGCTCAGAAGACCTGGCAGGGAGTCCTAGGCCTGCCACTTACCAGCCTTGAAACGATCCCCAGCCTACCAAATTCCCTGAGTTATGACAGGGCCATGAGGTTTTCTAAGTGAGAGTTCTATGAAGCCTTATGCCAGTGTCAGATGGTATCTTCATCATTTTTACCCTTTACACAAATTAACAGTTCTTTTTTCGGATGTCCTAACATAAGAGTTGATGAGTTCTCAGTTGCAAAGTGAATGTCTCAGGAAGTACAGATCTGGAAAAACCAGATTAACTGCACGTAAGTTTGGTCAAATCAAAAATGTTGTTACAGTATATGTTCTTCATTGCCGTCTTTGCTTTTACTTCCAACCCTTTTTGGTGCTTTAGGTAGCAGAGTTTTTAAGAATGGGTATCCATATTACCTTGCTGAGGGTCAAGGTTAAGCTTTTATATAGGATGGTGGTGATTACTTGTTGGTCGTGGCTGGTTTCCTCCTTATGTCTCTTAGAAATTGTCAATAGTATTTATGATTTTGCTGAGCATCAAACATGGACACCCAAATGCCTTGTGGTGGTCTGATTCGGCTATGTTGTTATCATTATTAACATAAAATACGAGGGCACCTGTGTGGCTCTAAGTGTCTGCTTTTAGCTCAGGTCATGATCTCAGAGTCCTAGGATCGAGTCCTGTGTCTTTGATCAGTGAGTGGGAGTCTGCTTCTCCTTCCCCCTCTGCCGCTCCCCTGCTTGTGCTCTATCAAGTAAATAAATAAAATCAAACATAGAACGTGGTGTGTTTTCTAACTTCTGAGAGTTAAAAACCCTAGAACCCAGTGTCATCGAGGGCTGGCAGTGGTGGTGGAATAACCCAGTAAGAAGAGGTATCTGATTTTGCTATCTTTTTGCTCTTAAAACTCAGCTGGCATCACAGCTAGGAACACACTTGGTCTACATTTCTTACCTACTCCACACATGGATCAAGAAGATCTTTTCTTTTTTTTTTTTAAAGTTAACATGCTTTTTTAGTACATAATACTTTCAAATGATTCAAAAATCAGAAGGTATACAAAAACACATGAAAAGTCATTCTTGGCTTCCTGCCTGCATGCTTAATTCACACACATCTTTTTCTGCCGTGGACACGAACAAGGTAACCCTGTCACAGGTTTCTTGTGCATATTTACAGTGATAATAATATATATTGTTTTTCTTAAACACACAATTGTCAACATAATACACATGGTTTGGCACCCTTACTTTTACTTAATAACTTACTTTTTCAGCAATACTATCTCCTGGTTTGGGTGTGTGAAACTTTTCCCTTGAAGGGTTAGGTTTCAGGATATACTCTGTAATTTTTTGTCATTCTCCTCAGTGAAATCAGGGAAAGCAAGGTAACTGGTTCTTCCGGAAATTGATCAAAAAAGTAAAAAGAGGCATTCTGTTTTAAGGATGGGTCTTCCCAGTTTATGGTGTTTGAATCTCTTGGGTGCCCACTGAACATCTTTCCTGTTTCCCAAG
Source organism: Mellivora capensis (assembly GCA_004024625.1). Lineage (NCBI taxonomy): Eukaryota > Metazoa > Chordata > Mammalia > Carnivora > Mustelidae > Mellivora > Mellivora capensis. The sequence goes on from PISX010017556.1 coordinate 15,601, forward strand.
AAAATGGTAGTGGATATATTTGTATCTCCTCTAACTCATCACAATGTAGGTGTAATGATCTGACATTCAAAAAAAAAAAAATCAGAAAGATCTAGTCAAATGTTCCTGTAAGATAGATGTAAGACAGGTCCTGGGCAAAATTTGATGCTCCTCCTTGGGGCGCCTGGGTGGCTCAGTAGGTTAAAGTGTCTGCCTTTGGCTCAGGTCGTGATCCCAGGGTCCTGGGATCGAGCCCCGTGTCGGGCTCTCTGCTCAGCGGGGAGCCTGCGTCCCTTCCTCTCTCTCTGCCTGCTTATGATCTCTCCCTCTCTCTGTCAAATAAATAAATAAAATCTTTAAAAAAAATTTGATGTTCCTCATAGAGCTTGAGTAACTAGGCATTGCCTGCCTTTCTCTGTTTTCTGTAGGTATGAGATCTGTGAAGAGAAAGCATAAGGTTTTTCTTTCTTGGTCCTAATGTATCCAGCACATGAGCACATGTTTTCAGCAAAGCTTGGCATAACTTCCTTTCACGAAGGACAGAAAATGAAAGTTTAAACACAATTTATAAAATTCAGAATTGATAATCCTAACTAATATTAAAAGAATAGTGTAATTTAATTAATATTTTTACAATATTTAATCTGCTGGAAAAAATCACATACTGGTCATGATTACTGTTTCAGATGGTTTTTAGTTATGTAAATTATTTCTCTCCTGACTGTGTAATTACATGATGGACTGGTTTCTAGGGTATCATATACTTAATGTGAGTTTCTAAAAATGCTTTAATCATATAATTGCTAGTTTATCAAGTAGAAAATATAGGTCTGAGAACACTATCATTATGTCATTATTCTCCACAAAAAGACTGTGAAACACGCTGAAGAGGCCATTATGAGGCAAATAACAGTTTTCTGTGGTGTCTAAATTTGCAAGGATTAAAAAAGAAAAAAAAGAAAAAAAAGGAACAGCAAAGAAAATGCCTCAAGGTAAAGAGTTTAAAACCTGGCCAGGCAATTTATCTTGTGTCTCTATCTGAAAAATCAGTGCAGACAAAGGAAGTGAATAGGTAATACTTAGAACAGTGAAACTAGTAGATTATCTCACTCCATGAGGGACACTAATATTTAATAATTGATTCACTAAATTCCATGTAGATGTCTAAAGGAAATAAAATAAACCCGAGGCCTACTGTTTGCATTAGAATCTGGTTGTTCTGTTCCGCGCTTGTTCTTATTGGGTGTGCTGTGGTCAAGTGTGAATGCCATGGGTAATGATTTATATTCACTTGGTTTACACCCAGTAGGAACCCAGAAATGTAATCTGGAATGGCTAAGTGGTTAAATTCCTATCTAATGTTATAGAACTTGAAGATTAAAAAAAAAAAATCTTTTTTTGACTCAATGGGTGTCATGGGCCAGAAAATCTATTTTCAGCAAAGTCTAGTGAGGTCCAGGGTAAAACTGCTCCCTTTGTGGGTTTGGTACAAGAAGACAAGGCCTGAAAAAGTCCCTCTCTTTCTGTCAACGTATATTTGTTAAACATACACACACACACACACACACACACACACACACACATCTATACCTTTCCCTGCTCTCCCATTTAAAATGGTGACAGCTACAGCTCGGAGAGAGAAGAAAACCAAAGCCTGGATGTTAGCTGTATAGGTAGATGGGAAGGGATGAAGTGGTTCCTATGTTGTAACCTCAGAATCCGGTATTTATTCTGTTATTGTTGATTCTGCTATCAAATCTGGTTCATGATTAATATAGCCAGCTGATTTGTATTTTCATGCAATAAAAACAGTTTTTCTCCCATAAAGGTCAGGGTTTAAAGAAGGTTGTTGAAGCACATACATTTTGCTATTGAATCCTTTGCTTTCCCCTCACCTGTTAAAAAGCAACTAAAAGTTGTTTTTAAAAAAATGTGATTTTTTAAAATGATGAGTTTTAAAATATTGTAGTTTGATGGACTGATTGAAAATGGGTTAATTCCTAACCACTCAGGTGTCTCAAGGAAACCTGACACTTGATGAGTTCTGTTGGTGACTGGTGTGCTTATGCTGGCAACAGGCTAGAAAAGCACTTTATTCAGAATTTGCCCACCCAGAATGTGTCAGAACTCGTGGGTTTGAATCCCAGCTCTGCCACTTGCCTCTCTGTGACTTTGACCCACTTACTTGGTCTCTCTGTGCTTCCGTTTCCCCATTCGTAGAATGGAGATGGTAATATTAAGTACGTCATAGAAGATTAAAGGCCATTCTCTCTGCGGCCCTTTTAATACAGTGGGGCATGTAGTCCACACTCAGTCAGTGTTCTTGTTTTTTTTCCTGATAACCCCTCCTGTTATGACCTTCTTCGCAAGTCATTGCCCCTTTCAACAAAATAGTCAGTACTCAAAATACAACCAGAATTTGTTTAAAAAGTGTCCCTGTCACTCCGGGGTGCCTGCGTGGCTCAGTAGATTAAGCATCTGACTCTTGGTTTCAGCTCAGGTCATGACCTCTCAGGGTCATGAGATGGAGCCCCGTGTTGGGCTCTGCACTAAGCTGGGTGTGCAGCTTGCTTGGGATTCTCTCTCCCCCTGCTCATGTGCTTGTTCTCTCTCTCTCAAAAATAAATAAATAAAATTAAAAGTGTCCCTGCCACTTAACATCTGGGCAATCTTAAGACATTTCTCTTTATTTCTGAGGCTAACTTTTCTCATTTGTTGGATTCTCTTTTCTTGAGAGGATCAAAAGACATATTAAATGAGAAAATGCTTTAAAAGCTACAAATCAGTAGAGCTTATAGTTAGAGGTGTGAACTACAGAAACTACATTTCTTTTTTTGAGCGGAAGTAATTTTTTCTATTTGAATAGATCTCTATTTTGGAAAACTGGAAAATCCAGAAAATCAGGAAGAAGAAAAAAAGCCTATATTTCTTTTCTTTTTTTTTTTTAAGCCTATATTTCTTACACCCAAAGAGACATTAACATCTTAGTGTAGTGCAATTTATTATATTATTAAGTTATACCATAGAAATATAATTTGGTATTATCACATCTTACTTTGATTTTTGCATATTGCTAGTGTAACATTAAAATGTAATCGAGCCCTTATTTCTTTAAGTCACTACTGTCAATTTCTTTTTATAGCATTTATATGTAGTGTGTATGTACAATGCAAGTTTTTTCCTGTTTTATTTATATGTTTTATATGCCTTGTAGAGTAATATATGCATGGCTTTTATATTGCACTTTGGGAAGTGAAGAATTTTAGATGCTAAAAACTTTCATAAGAAGCCATATTTGGCTTTAATTTAATCACTAGATCAAGTACCTTTCTATTCTGCTGCATTATAAACAATCCAAATGTTCTGCCCGTCGGTGTATTTGTCTATACGCCTTAATTGCTGCAAAATTTGTTATGAAAATTTGAGGTTGAGGAAGGGAAGTTGATGAAACCCTGAGCTTTAAGAATGCAGAAATTTGAAATACCCATGGACTAACAATTTTAAACCAATAATCAATAAAACTGATTTGTAAACTGACACCGATTTTGAATCTATAGGTGGTCAAAATGGGTGTGGATGCACATGCTTTGAAATAATTTTAAGTTGGTTAAATCACAGTTATCAAAACCGCATAGCATTTACAGCTATTTAAGGACAATTGTTAAAAAAAACACATGTTGTGTATTTTTTGCCAACCATTCTACTCTATTACCAACTAACTACATAATACTCTATGAGAACTTAGAGAAAAAAAAAAAGAAAAAAAGAAAAAAACCAAAACAATCCAGACAATGTTTGGTAAGGTACAAAAACAAAATACAGAAAAGAAAAACAAAAACAAAAACAAAAAACCCCACCCCCAAACCCTCAAAGAAGCAGAACAGTAGACAATTAAAAACAAAAACAAACCACACAGCTTAAAAGAGATGCTCAGTAAAAAGGAAAGCTATAAGACCAGATTTGAGGCAGCAGCATCCACAGACATGCATATTAGCGGAGTTGAGTTAAATCTGGATAGTTCAGATGAGCTTACTCTGAATACATTTAGTTTTTTTCTTTGGCGAAATATCAATTGCTCTGTGCCAGAACATCTAAGACATTCAAATTTAAAAATAAAAGACAAAGTCTGCCCTCCAGATCACAGTGTAATGATGAAGTCAGATTCATACACAAATAATTAAAATGTAACATGGCAAAGGCAGTGATGGTGTTAGGCACAGGTTATTATGACATCCAAGGGAGAGAAATTGGAGGCACATGCGGCTGGGGTGGGTGGGGGGAGGGTGTTGGTAGGGTTGGGGGAGGTGAGGATGTGGAGAAGGATTCCTGGGGAGGTGCCATTGAATTGTCTGACCTTGAGGAGTTAGGCACCATGAAGGGTGGAAGACCCATAAACCAAGCCTAGAAGAGACAGACTGTCTGCTGTGTTAGTTATGTATTGTCATTGCAGAGTCTGAGGTGGGAAGACTGGATCAGTAGGCCAAGAGTAGATCGTGGAAGAGCGTGGGGGTTATATGGGACTTTCTTTGGAAGGGGAAGGGGAAAAGCGTTTTAGAGTTTTCAACCTGCAACTTACTTACATGTCAGATAGGTTATCCTGCTGTCTCTGTGGAGGATGGAATTGAGGGAAATGATGCGAAAAACAGAACTCTTATTTTCTAGGACAATCTAGAATCTCCTCACAGATCTTCAGAAAATTAAGGGAGGAATCGAAAAATGGCCCTGTCCTTTTTGTGTGATAATTTTGCTCTTCTCTGTGGATAGATAAGCTTATGGAGGGTGGGGTGGGGAGAGAATACAGTCATAGGGAAAGTAATGAGATTTTCCTCTCAGGCTTCACCTATAATTAGGGAAAAATGGACACTATGTTCCTTGGGGACCACATAGGTGAAAATGGCTTAACAATTATTGTTGGAGAGTGGCTGTTTCAGAGGCTAAATCTTGATTTGGGGAACTTATTTAGGGGTCACTAATTTAATTGATTTGGTAATCCAGTTTTTACTTTTTATCAGATGTCATTTTTTTTGAGACTTTATTTATTTTAGAGATAGAGAGTTCAAGTAGGGGGAGGGGCAGAAGGAGAGGGAGAGAGAGAATCTCAAGCAGGCTCCACGCTCAGGCCAGAGCCTGACACAGGGCTTGATCTCATCACCCTGAGATAATGATCTGAGCCAAAACCAAGAGACACTCAACAGACTGAGTGAGCCACCCAGAAACCCCTGTCATTTATGTTTCTAACATTCATATTGGAGACCTAGAAAGGATAAAAGTAAGGTAGAGGAGTCTAAGTTAATAAACTTTTTTTTATTGACCATAAAGAATTGTAAGCTATCCTATGGCTAATAATAATAATAATAAAAGTAAAATAAAATAAATTGCCTAAGAACAAGTATGAATCTTGTTACTAACAGTGTTTTTCATTATGAACAAACCAATTTACAGAGAGATAAACATTTTACATGAGATAAACATCTTCTAAAATTCTGCAGCTTTCTCATTACCCATTTCGATGGTAATACCAAAATATTCCCCAACTGTCTCATTCTCTCTCCCCATCATTCCCTTGGTTTTTGTGGGAATGAAAACCCTCTACATATGTTGGAGAAGCTATTTTGTCAGTGGTTGGTGACTGGCTTTAAAAAAGAAAGAAATGTTTTTACTTTAAGCATAAAGAACTAGCACTAGCGTCCATTATAGATTAGTGATGGCGATGTTGTTTTATTGAGTACTGGAGTAAAGAAGGCAGAGTGAATGTTCAAATTTATATATGATATAGTCTCTTCTGGCCAGGAAAATCTGAGAGAAGAAAAAACTGCAGACTCTGAGAGTGAGCAGATTATGGCCAGTGGCTTTGATATAGACAAGTATTAGGCTGTCTTTGTAGAGAATAATTAGAACTTGATTTCTGAACTAATGGACATCTTGTAGATGATTCTGTTGTTGGTGGTGGTGGTGGTGGACAGAATTGACTCAATATTCTTTCACTATCAAAAGGAAATCCTGGAAGTTATTAGAAAAGCTCTTTGAAGTCAACCAAAGTATTTTTACGAAAACATTCTAAAAATGAAATTTTGAAACCTACATTATCTATATTTTGGATGTTTTCCATCAAGAAAGCCAATGAATTGCAGAGAATGAGGGATCACTTCTTATAGCTCCAAGCAAGAAGCTTGAAGACCTAAAGAAATTAGTCAATGTTGGAATGGTCCAAATGGTGGTAGTCCAAACTGAGACAATATTAAAAAACATTGTTTAAATGTTGAGGTAAACTTATAATGATACATTGTGGTAAACTGTTTAAAGACTCCAGGCCAATAGAACCTTCCTGTACAATGGATATAGGCTTTCAGTTTGGGAGTCAGAATGAATTGTCTTTGAGCAAGTTACTCAAACTAAATTAGAATCTTCTTTTTCTTGTAAAGTGAAAATAATGAATAGTGCCTACACAATAGGGTGAGGATTTAATAAAATAATATATGTAAAGCTGAGGTTAGTGGCTTGTATTTACCGCTTAAATACAAGCTTAGCACAGAACAAGTACTTTATAGAATGGTAGCTGCTGTTATTATTACTACATCATCCTTATGTAACAGCCCCTGTGCAAAAGCGAGACAGGTCCCTGAACTAAATGGGCCACTGATTTGGTTTAATAAACCATTTCTTAGGTATACTCTTGTATGAGTCTGCGTAGACTAATTGCGCTAATGAATGACTCCCAGATCTGAGTGGCTTCACACAGCAAAGGTTTATTGCTCAACTTCCAGTGCAGTGTGGATGGCATGGTCTGAGTAGAGCAGAAGATCTAATTCATGTAGTTATTTAAGGACATAATTCTTTTTGTCTAGTTATGCCCCCCCCCCACCCCCCTCAAGGGCTTTGGAATCCTCTCCTGGATCTCTGGCATTGGAACAGCTGCTAAGGGAAAAAAGAAAAATGGAAGGTGTTGTGGGCCAGCCCTGAAGGCTCTGTGCATTAGTTTTGCCCACAGTTCATCATCTGGAACTTTAAATACATTGCCCACTATAACTGATCTGGTTGCTGGGAAACATAGTCTGACTGTTGGCCCAAAAGGGAAGGAAATAACTGTCACAGATTTCTTCCTGAGCTTTCCTTTACATGTCAACCAGGATAGAAAGTGGAAAGAAAAATGGGTACCGTGCATTACCACATCATGCTCACAATATGAAGCAAAGGGTTCTTTGATTATATTAGGTGATAAATAACTCTAATCACTAACCCTTGTATTCAATTATAACATTTAATAAAGTTCTTTAAAGATTTTATTTATTTATTTGACAGAGAGAGATCACAAGTAGACAGAGAGGCAGGCAGAGAGAGAGGAGGAAGCAGACTCCCTGCTGAGCAGAGAGCCCGATGTGGGACTCGATCCCAGGACCTTGAGATCATGACCTGAGCCGAAGGCAGCAGCTTAACCCACTGAACCACCCAGGTGCCCTAATAAAGTTCTTTAATTTACAAAAGGCTGTCATATCCTTTAGGTAAGGTGGCATAGTGAAAAGAGCATTGTCTTTGAAATAAAATAGGTTTGGGTTTAATTTGTGGCTCCCACACCCACCACCTGTGTGAGCTGCGGCTGATTAGTTATCTCTTTATGCCTTCATTTCTCATCAGAAAAGTGAAATCTGAAGAACCCTTACCCTGGGAATTTTGAGGTTTAAAAGAATTACAAGAGTAAAACACCAAGCCTAGTGCCATTCTTTTCTTTCTTTCTTTTTTTGTTTTTTTAAATAGTAATTATCAGGGCACCTGGGTGGCTCAGTGGGTAAGCGGCTGACTTGATTTTTGGCTCAGGTCATGATCTCGGGTCCTGGGATCTAGCCCCTCTGTGCTCACAGGGAAATCTGCTTCAGGATTTTCTTTCTCCCTCTGCCTGTCTCCCTGCTCGCATGTGTACTCTCTTTCTCTCTCTCTCTCTCTCTCTCTCAAATAAAAAAATCTTTTAGAAAATATGTTAAAAATTTTTTTAAAAATTAAATTGTGATTATCATCTGATTGACTTATTCAACAATTTTAAGAAATTTTATTAGCCCAAGAAACTTAGATTCACATAAAATAAATGATTTGTTAGAGTTTGGCTGGAACTAAACGCACTTTTCCTGATTTCAAATCCCATGATCTTTATTTTACCAAGAACATATATCAGAAATGTTTCAATTAGCATGATAGAAAAGAACCTCAAAGGCAAGCACCTAAAATCTTTATGGAAATTTATCTAACTGTAGCTTACTTTAAAAATTAAAGCAAATATAAAGAAAATAACTAAAAAATTTCAAATATTTACCCATCATTTAAAATGCTATGTCCCACACTCCTTCCAGATTATAAATTAAGTTGTGTCTTCCAACTTAGACATACTTTTTATCTCTTAGGAATGAAATGCATAGTGTGATTCTTTGTGGTTCAACTGTAAGTCAAACATAGCAGAGTTCTGGGATATCAGAATGGTCCAGTTGGAAGCTCTAGGTGGCTCTTAGTCAGTAACCCAATGTGGATGTCTATAGCCTTTCAAAGACTACTAGTATCACTATGGAAATTATATTATTTCTGAGTAGGCACTATTTTTAAGGCCCAATGATTCTTAGTGTGGTTGGCAAGAGGTGTTTTTTTGTTTTTGTTTTTTTTTTTGGAATCACAGCTGTAAACATGCATTTAATTTATTTTACACCCTGTTTTACACTTTTTTCTACAAGCATTTTAAGTTATATTCACACCTATTAGGAAACTAATGCCTGCATATCTTCTCATGCTTGCCCTTGTGTTTATTTTGTATACATTTTTCTCACCCACTTCTAACTTAGCTTCACACTTTTTTTTTTTTTTTTAATACTAGAGCTTATTAGTTTTACTTCCTTTATACTCTGCCTGGATCACTTCTTTCATGTACAGTGAAATAGCCTGCTCTATAAAAAAGCAAAGTAGAAAATAGTATATTTCCATTTGAAATCATTGCTATATATTCTATACTATTATGAAATGGTAAAGATAAGAAAAAAGAGCCCATTTCTGGCAAGTTAAGATCTCAGCTTAAAAAATACAAAACCATCTTGTCAGGAGGGAGACAAACCATAAGAGACTCTTAATCTCAAAAAACAAACTGAGGGTTGCTGGGGGTAGGGGGATAGGGAGAGGGTGGTTGGATTATGGACATTGGGGAGGGTATGTGCTGTGGTGAGTGCTGTGAAGTGTGTAAGCCTGATGCTTCACAGACGTGTACCCCTGGGGCTAATAATACATTATATATTAAGAAAAATAAATAAATAATGCAAAACCCAAAACCAAGCATCAGCTTATCCAATAAAAGTTTCCAATTGTCGGGGCACCTGGGTGGCTCAGTGGGTTAAAGCCTCTGCTTTCGGCTCAGGTCATGATATCAGGGTCCTGGGATCGAGCCCAGCATCGGGCTCTCTGCTCCGCGGAGAGCCTGCTTCCTCCTCTCTCTCCCTGCCTGCCTCTCTGACTACTTGTAATCTCCGTCTGTCAAATAAATAAATAAAATCTTAAAAAAAAAAGTTTCCAGTTGTCAGATTTACATTTTAAGTCTTCTTTGCTGTCAGAGAAAATGGAAACCTATTTGTCAAAGCAGGTATTTGGATATCCAAGCTGGTGCATGCCTATTAAAAATCAAATGATCTTTTTAAAGCTGATCTCAGTCCTTTGAAATAAAAAGTTCTTGAATAAAAATAGCCTTCAGTCTCCCTTATTTAAATACTATGTTCCATTAGACTGTGTACTTTTATCTGGGCAGAAACAAGTTTATCCAGCCCAAATATTAAATTAACCTGATGTAAATTAAAAATTAATTAAAGGTGCCAAAAAGAAAAGATATGCTATTATTTCTAAACCAAATGCTTAAAATAAGTGTGTTAGGACCATTTATTAAAACTTTATCTCTACCACACAAGCACAGGAAATTCGAGCTGTATTTATTATGCAACAGGGTTACTAGTTAAAATACTTACCAACCAGTATAGTACAGGAAACAACTAATCATAGCGGATACATATTATTTGCTGTATACTCTTCTGAGTAATACTGTTAGATCTCCATCAACATCAAAAAGTTAGCAATACGTTTGCCAGCAAGTTATCATATTTGTATGTTACCAAACCATAGCTTAACATTGTTTTCAGTAAAATGACTAGTCTTACAAGTAAAATTTTATTCTATCTTTCCATTATAATTAATACAATTTTCTTTAACAAAAATTATTGCCACATCTACTATTGGCGGAAATAGTCGTAGTTCTTCTAGGGTGGCATAATTAACCGGACCATTATTAGTCAGACAGACTTGTGGGCAGAAGCAATCATAATGTGAGGTGTTATACAAATCTGGTACAAGGATGTTTTCAAAGTATGAGATAGGACTAAAATGTACTGACTCCCATTCAGTTATATCTACAGAACACCTTGATTCTCAGGACTTCACACTTTCAGATTATTAAATATATAAATTCTTAGACATCAGATGCTGTTATTACATAAGCATTGCATATATAATGTATGTATTGGATTAAATTTTTGTAATTTCTAATGTTAAATATCTTTTATATAATTTCTAATTTAATCTTATATAATTTCTAATATTTATCTAATGTGATTCATAGTATAACATACATATTATATATGTTATAGGAGTATATTATACATATAATTATATGCTTCTAATGTATGATTATAATGTATATTATAATTGTGTAAACATACATAGTTTACACAGTTTACATAGTTTACACAGACATATATACACATAATTTGAATGTTCTATATTACCTTGTTCTATTAAAGGAGAGACAGTTGGGGAACAGTGTAGTGTAAGTAATGGAATGTTTCAGATCTTGGGTTTGCCCTTACTAGCTATGCAACCTAATTGTGCTTTATTTCTCTAAGTCTTCATTTTTTAAACTTTAAATAGGAAAAATAATACCATGTTAGAATTGTGAGTCTGATGTATATGGAAGACTTAATGGGGTAGCTGGTATTGGATAAGCATAGAACGAACACATTGTCTGGTGAAGCAGAAGAGGAGGGAGGGTATAGATGAGAGCAGCAAGAAGCAGCTTTTAAGTGCTACTGTGTTTACTTACATTGTTTCAATTCTAGAGATCACACTGAACTACTTTATAATATGTAACTGGAGTTTCAAAAACAGAGCTGGATTTAAAAATTTTAAAATAAGAAAAAATAATTTGATGATCTTAAACCAGTAGTGGTGGGCTGTTTCTTGAATCACTCAGGGCAGTGAGACTTACGAGGATGAAAATGACCAATGTGAGGGAAGCTTTGCAAACACATCAATTGTAGTGTGTGTATCGCTAATCGGCCTTCTGGCTAAGATCAAGTGCAATTATAGTGTGTGGGTTGTGATTACAGAATTCTTACATGGTGGGAAAATGCTGATTTCAAATGACTCTTCAATTTTACAGAGTTCACAACAGGGTTAAGACTAGTGAATGTAACATGAGAAGGTTGATGTAGAAAACCAAGCCACAAAGTCGAAAGCTCCCCAAACAGTATTTGGCTGAGCCCTTTGCAGTTAACAGAATTCTCCACAGGGCTTTCTCAGTCCTGCAGTCAGAACTCCCACCAGAAATGCTAATGGAGATTCCCCGAAACAGAAACAAGCATCATTTTGAAAAGATTTCTGCTTACTTTGCTTCTCAAACTTGGAAGTGGGTTAGCATTTCTGGTTTGACCACCAGATGTTTAAGAAAGGAAAATAGTCTTCAAGAGTCTTAGCAAATATTCCAAGCATAAACGACACTTAGTATTTTTGTTTCATAAAGGATTAATATTTGTGCCAAGAGAAAACAAAAATGTCTCTGTATCAGATTTCTCAAAAAAAAATGTTAATTCGGTAGACTTAGGAAAGGGAAAGAAAAAATGGATATAGCGATGTTTTATTGATTTTTATCATCATATTGAACTTGTCTAGGACATGTGGATTATTTAGGGTATCATTTTATCTAAATATGCTATATTTGCATGCTTATTTTGTCGAAGAAATTCAGAACACTTGATATAAATTTAAAGCTCTATGTTTATATCGGAGTGCCAAAACAGTCTAATTTTTTTTTAACATTGCTGTAAACAACATTCTGATGTCCTTCTGCATAAGGCTCTCAAGATATTGAAGAAATCCCAAGCCCTTTCTTTGCTTGCCTTACTCTTTAAGGGAAAGTATCGTCTGCTTTCTTGCTGGTGTGATATTAGAACACTGCTGAGGGCGGTGATGTGTGTCACGTTCATAAAGGCAATGGCATAATCATGGCAGGTATTTAGAAGATATAAAAGGTGGATCCCCAATCCCATAAGGTCTATAAACATGTTGACATAATGGATAAACCAGCAGGTAAACCTTACGATACTGAGTGGGGGATGGGGAATGCTTTATATAAACAGTTATAAATCAATGGTTTTTGAGGCAAATTCAGAAACAGATTTTCTGTGGGAATCAAGCAGGGGTAAAGTAGCAAGTAATTCTGTATTTACATGGCATTCATTGGCATGCATCCCCCTGTGTATATCTTGTCTTCATTCTTTTTTTTTCTTAAGATTTTATTTATTTATTTGACAGAGAAAGCGAGAGAGCATAAGCAGGGTAAAAAGAGCAGAGGGAGAGAGGGAGGGAGAATCAGGCTCCCCACCAAGCAGGGAGCCCTACACATGGGTCTCGATCCTAGGACCCCAGAATCATGACCCAAGCCGAAGGCAGAGGCTTTAACCCACTGAGCCACCCAGGCACCCCTTGTCTTCATTCTTTAAAGATATTTTCACTAGATGTAGAATTCCAGTGTCACCAATTATTTTCCCTTCAACTCATGAAGGAAGAAGGATGTCAGTATTCCTAGCCCCTAGTGTCTCTGCTAAGATGTAGGCCGTCATTTGAATTGTAGGTTCCCATATATGAAGTGAGTGAGGGCTTTCTCTCTTAATCCATCCCCACTTTCCAGTAGTTGTAATTGTCCTAAAGTTTGTCCAGTGGTTTAAGTCTTAAGACCATGCCTTTCTATCTGAGTTCTAGCCATCCCATATATTATGCCCCTCATAGCAGCAGCCTGCATTTGGGTTAAAAACAAAACAAACAAACAAAACCAAACAAAAAAACCTGTTTAAAAAAATAGGAAGCATATCATGACATTTCCTTCATCTAAGTATTGAATCCTCTTCACTAACCATCTTATTTTTGTTCACTCTCCAGAGCCTTCAAGTAGTTTTATTTTTTGTTTTATGCAGATTTTTGTAGTTTTATCTATGGAAGGGTTTACCTGAGAGGAGCTTATTTGGTCATGACAGGAAATAGAATGTACACAGTTATGATGTGCACACTGTATTTCTCAGACTAGACTAGATAAATGGTTAAAATACAGTCATGGCAATAGTTTTAAAGTAATTTCCAGCCACACCATTACCTACTCAGGGGGAATTTTAGCCCTCAAGTTAGCCCTCAATTTTCTCCCAAATTATTTGGAAATCCTCAGTAGATGTTTCATTTACTCTCAGTAAATGGTATTTCATTTTCTTTTCTCTTTCTCTGGTTTGCTTAACTCTTATCCTTTGTGAGAATTTTGGTCCAATGTAAGTTAGAGGAAACAGTTCCCACATGATGCTACCCTCACTTCTGGCACAAACTATAAACTTAGGGGTTTCTCTCAGGTTTGATAATTTACTAGAAGGGTACCAAGAACTTACTGCAAACTATTATGGTTATATCTTATGTAAGAGAGGGAAAAGATACAGATTAAAATCAGCCAAATGAAGAAGCCCACAGGGCAGAATCTAGAAGAAGCACCAAACACAGAGCTTCTGTTTTCTCTCCCTCTGGAGTCAGGATGCCTTACCCTCTTGCTATCAGTGTGTGTCCATATACAGAGAGTATTGAAAACCAGGGAAGCCCATCTGAGCCTTGGTGTTCAGAGTGTCTACTATGGGCTCTGTCATGAGGCCATGATTGATGGCCAGCCATGTGGTTGATCTCAATCTCTAGTCTCCAGGCCATCTGGGCATGACCAAAAACCCCTTCTGCCCTAGATTGCATTGTTGGTTGTTCAGACATGGTCACCCCCAACCCTAAATGCTGTTGGGTGTGGCCCCTTCTCACCCTAAATCACTTTGTCAGACTATCCAGTTTGATCTGATGTCCCAAAGTTAACAAAGACATTCCTATCAAGAGAGATGGTCTCCCAGAATCTGAGGTTACCTACCAAAGGCCAATCTTTCTCTCTGGGCAAGGCCAGATTCTTTATATACTTGTTATTAATGGCAGCTAAAAACATTAAGATAACTATTGACATCCATTAATCCTTCAAGGATATTCAGGGCACTGTGTTCTTGTTACTGCAGAAACAATTGGACTGATGAAGTTAACACTTTGTGTTCTTAATAATCCATGGAGATTTCTAAGAAACAGTTTTCTTTATTGATTATATTTTTTCTGATTATTAACCTCTTATGTGAATTGATGGCCCCAACACAGAGGGCAATCCCATGGTAGAAACTGTTGTCTTCTCTCTGCCATATATTGTTTTCTCTGCTGGAGATGCTCTTCCTACTTATTTTTGCCTGGATAACTCTGGGTTCTGTTTCAAGCTTCAGATCAGAGGTGACTTCCTGTTGGAAAGCATCCTTGACTGCCCCAGTGTTGGGGAGATGCTGCTCCTAGTGTTCTCACAGAACACTTGGCTTGGTTCTAACCCCGGCAAAAAGTATGATGATATGACATATTGTAACCTTCCCAGTACTCTGGACTGCGAACTTCTTAGGGCAGAAATGGTTCCTGTTTACCTGTGCATGTCTGGCATCTTTCACAACATCTGATACCAAATAAAGGATCCGTAAATGATTGTTGAGCGAATGCTATACTTTGAAACTTTGCTCCTCTGGAACTGACATACTGTCCTTAAAACACAGCTGTGCTGTCTTTTCTCTTTGATTGTTTACTGAGCAGATTCTTAGTCCCTGGGTTAGGAGGGAGGACTCCTGCAAATCCCTAGTACGCCCACCCAAGCTTGAATCCTGGAGTGAGCAGAGTTAATATCAGTCTGCGACATGTTCACCGGCCAGAATTTACGCCACCCCTGTACATTAAAAGAAAAAAAAGAAAAGGAAACTGCGCCTGGACCTTCGCAGAGAAACTTCATTTTCCTCTCAGAAGTAACGGGGCCACTCTAGTTCAAACATTGCAGAGGAGGTTCTCAGGGTATAGTGCTTTATATCTCATGATGATATTATGTTCAAAATTACCGTGGCATAGACATCCCCGTGTAAATCATATTTACTTATAGGCAAATAAAGAAATATACAGTAATCCCAATATTCATTGGAATTCTTATTTTTTCAAGTTCTTTGACCATTTAAAATTTTTTAAAAGTTTTTATTTAAATTCCAGTTAGCTAACAGTGTAATATGAGTTTCAAGTGTACCATGTAGTGATTCAGTACTTCCACACTTCACCCTGTGCTCATCACTGGTACATTCCTTTTCTCTATCACGTATTTAACCCATCCCCCCATCCACCTCCCTCCTGGTAACCACCAATTTGTTCTCTATAGTTAAGAGTCTGTTTCTTGGTTTACCTCTCTCTCTTTTCTCCCTTGGCTTATTTGGTTTGTTACTTAAACTCAATATATGAGTGAAATCATATGGTATTTGTCTTTCTGTGAATGACTTATTTCCCTTAGCATTATACCCTCTAGTTCCATCGATGTAATTGCAAATAGCATGATTTCATTCTTTTTTATGGCTGAATAATATTCCTGTGTGTGTGTGTGTGTGTGTGTGTGTGTGTGTACCACATCTTCTTTATCCATTCATTAATTGATAGACTTAATGGGCTGTTTCTATAATTTAGCTATTGTAGATAATGCTGTGATAAACAGGGTGCATGTATCCCTTTTGAATTAGTGTATTACTAATACCTAATAGTGCTATTGCTGGATCATAGGCTAGTTCTATTTTTAACTTCTCAGGGAAACACTATACCATCTTTCAGAGCAGCTGCACCAGTTTGCATTCCCACCAATAGTGCAAGAAGGTTTCCTTTTTCCCACACACTCACTGACACCTATTTCTTCTTGTGTTGTTGATTTTCACATACAGACAGGTGTGAGGTGATATCTCATTTAGTTTTGATTTACATTTTCCTGATGGTAAGTAATGTTGAGCATCTTTTCATGTGTCTGTTGACCATATGTAAGTATTCATTGGAAAAATAACTATTCATGTCTTCTGCTTATTTTTTTAAAGATTTTATTTATTTATTTAACAGACAGAGATCACAAGTAGGCAGAGAGGCAGGTAGAGGGGGGGGCGAAGCAGACTCCCCGCTGAGCAGAGAGCCTGATGTGGGGCTGTATCCCATAACCCTGGGATCATGACCCGAGCCAAAGGCAAGGGCTTTAACCCGCTGAGCCACCCAGGTGCCCCTCTTCTGGGTATTTTTTAATTGGATTATTTGTTTAGGGGGATGTTATTTTACAAATTCCTTATGTTTGAATACTAACCCTTTATCATAGGTTGTCTTTAGTTTTGTTGATTGTTTTTCCTTTACTTGCAAAAGCTTTTTATTTTGATATAGTCCCAACAGTTTATTTTTTTATTTTGTTTCCCTTGCCTTAGGAGATGTATCTAGAACGTAGTTGCTATAGCTGATGTCAGAGAAGTCACTGCCTATATTCTCTTCCAGAATTATTATTGTTTCAGGTCTCACATTTAAGCCTTTAATCCATTTTGAATTCATTTTTGTGTATCGTGGTCCATTTCATCCTTTTGTATGTTGCTCTCCAGTTTTCCCAGCACCATCTGTTGAGGAGACTTTTTCCCATTGGATATTCTTTCCTGCTTTGTTGAAGATTAATTGACCATATAATTGGGGGGTTCATTTCTGGGTTTTCTATTCTGTTCTGTTGATCTATGTGTCTATTTTTGTGCCAGTACTATACTGTTTTGGTGATTACAGCTTTGTAATAAAACTTGAAGTCTGGAATCATGATGTCTCCAGCTTTGCCTTTCTCTCTCTCTCTCTTTTTTTTTTTTTTTAAGATTTTATTTATTTATTTGACAGAGATCACCAAGTAGGCAGCAGAGAGGCAGGCAGGGAGAGAGAGGAGGAAGCAGGCTCTCCGCAGAGCAGAGAGCCCGACACAGGGCTGGATCCCAGGACCCTGGGATCATGACCAGAGCCGAAAGCAGAGGCTTTAACCCACTGAGCCACCCAGGCGCCCCTGCCTTTCTCTTTTCAAGTTTGCTTTGGCTCTTCAGGGTCTTTCGTGGTTCTATACAAATTTTAGAATTGTTTGTTCTAGATCTGTGAAAAATGCTATTGGTATTTTGAGAGACAAAATGTAGGTTTTTTGGGTGGCATAGATATTTTAAAAATATTTATTCTTCCAATCCATGAGCATGGAAGGTCTTTCCATTTCTTTGTGTTGTCTTTAATCTCTTTCCCCAGTATTTTATAGTTTTCAGAGTATAGGTCTTTCACCTCTTTGGTTAGGTTTATTATATCTTACTGGTTTTGGTGCAATTGTAAATGGGACTGATTCCTTGATTTTTCTTTCTGCTGCTTCATTGTTGATGTATAGAAATGCAACAGATTTCTGCATGTTGATTTTGTATCCTGCGACTTTACTGAATTTGCTTGTGAGTTCTAGCGGTTTTCTGGTGGAGTTTTTTTTGGATTTCTATGTAGAGTATCATGTCATCTGTGAATGGTGAAAATTTGACTTCTTCCTTTCCAATTAGGATGCCTTTTATTTCTTTTTGTTGTCTGAATGCTGCGGCTAGGATTTCCAGTACTACGTTGAATAAAAATGGTGAGAGTGGACATCTGTCTTATTCCTGACTTCAGGGGAAAAGCTCTCAGTTTCTCCTGATTGAGGATGATAATAGCTGCAGGTTTTTCGTATATGACTTTTTAAAAAAAGATTTTATTTATGTATTTGACAGACAGAGATCACAAGTAGGCAGAGAGGCGGGTAGGGGGTGGGGAGGATGCAGGCTCCCTGCCAAGCAGAGAGCCCGATGTGGAGCTCGATCCCAGGACCCTGGGATAATGACCTGAGCCGAAGGCAGAGGCCTTAACCCACTGAGGCACCCAGGTGCCCCTCGTATATGACCTTTATTACATTGAGGTATCTTCCCTCTAAACCTACTTTGTTGAGAATTTTTATCATGAATGGATGTTGTATTTTGTTCAGTGTTTTTTCTGCATCTATTGAAATGATCATATGGTTACCCTTTCTTTCATTCATGTAATGTATCTTGATGATTGATTTGTGAATATTGAAACAACCTTGCAACCCAGGAATAAATCCCACTTGATTATGGTGAATGATATTTTTAATTATTGTTGGATGTGGTTTTACTATTATTTTATTGGGAATTTTTTTTAAGAGATTTTATTTATTTATTTAACAGACAGAGATCACAAGTAGGCAGAGAGGCAGGCAGAGAGAAAGGAGGAAGCAGGTTCCCTGCGGAGCAGAGAGCCCGATGTGGGGCTCGATCCCAGGACTCTGGGATCATGACCTGAGCCGAAGGCAGAGGCTTTAACCCACTGAGCCACCCAGGCGCCCCTTATTGGGAATTTTTGATATCTGTTTTCATCAGAGATATTGGTCTTTAGTTCTGTTTTCTAGTGGTGTCTTTATCTGGTTTTGGTATCAGGGTAACGCTGGCCTCATAGAATTACTTTGGAAATTTTCCTTTCTTTTTTATTTTTTGGAAAAGTTTGAGAAGAATAGGTATAACTTCTTCTTTAAATGTTCTGTAGAGGGGCACCTGGGTGGCTCAGTGGGTTAAGCCTCTGCCTTCAGCTCAGGTCATGATCTCAGTGTCCTGGGATGGAGTCCCGCATCCTGCTCTCTGCTCAGCAGGGAGCCTGCCTCCCCCTCTCTCTCTGCCTGCCTCTCTGCCTACTTGTGATCTCTCTCTCTATCAAGTACATAAATAAAAATTAAAAAAAAATGTTCTGTAGAATTTGCCTGTGGAGCCATCTGATCCTGGACTTTTGTTTGTTAGGAGATTTTTGATTACTGATTCAGTTCCTTTGCTGGTTATCGGTCTGTTTCAGTTTTGGTAACTTACACATTTCTTCTAGGTTATCTAATTTGTTGACATACAGTTTTTCATAATATTCTCACAATTAATTGCTTATATTTCTGTGATGTTGGTTGGGTTATTATTCTCTTATCTGTGACTATTTGGATAATTTCTCCTTTCTTTTTGGTAAGTCTGGCTAGAGTTTATCAATTTACTAATTTTTTCGAAGAATCAGCTCCTGGTTTCATTGATCTGTTCTATTGTTTTTTGGGTTTGTTTTTGTTTTGTTTTGTTTTTAGTTTCTGTATCATTTATTTCTGCTCTAATCTTTATTATTTCCTTCCTTCTGCTGACTGTAGGCTTTACTTACTGTTCTTTTTCTAGCTCCTTTAAGTGTAAGGTTAGGTTGTATATTTGAGATTTTTCTTGTTTCTTGAGTTAGGCCTGTATTGCTATATCCTTCCCTCTTAGGATGGCTTTTGCTGCACCCTAAAGGTTTTGGACTGTTGTGTTTCATTTTCACTCATTTCCATGTTTTTTTAAATTTCTTCTGTGATTTCCCAGTTGACTCATTCATTGTTTAATAGCATATTTGTTTAACCCCCATGTACTTGCGGGTTTTCCATATTTTTTCTTGTGATTAACTTTGAATTTCTTAGAATTGTGATCAGAAAAGGCGCATGGTGTGACTTCAATCCTTTTTTACTTGCTGAGGCCTGTTTTGTGTTCTAATATGTGATTTATTCTGGAGAATGTTCAATGTGAAAAGAATGTGTATTCTAGTGTATTAGGATGAAATGTTCTAAATATATCTGTTAAATCCATCTGGTCCAGTGTGTCACTCAAGACCACTGTTACCTTATTTATCTTCTCTTTAGGTGATTTGTCCATTGATGTTAATGTCACCTATGATTATCATGTTAGTATCAGATAGTTCTTTTATGTTTGTTATTAATTGTCTTATGTATTTGGGTACTCCTCTGTTGCATGTTTGGGTACATAAAAATAGAGCTGGGTTGTTTTTTTTTGTAGCATTAATTAGTTCATATTCTTGTTCTATAATCGCTGCCCATTTCACAAAGAAATGTTGGATCAAACCCTTGATGAGAAGTTATGTACGTTTTGTCACATCCATGCTTTTAGTAGTGTTTTGGAAAGGAAATTTATTATCTATTCGTTTATCATGTATTTTTAGCTGGATTCTAGAGTATAAATGAGGGGCAATGAGAAATGAAGACAAAGTGATGAGATGAGAGTTAATTATGATGGACCCTTCAGTGACATGCTAATGAATGTAAGATTTTATTTGTAAGACATGGGGAATAATTGAAGGATTAAGAGAAACACTGAGAGCAAAGATGAAACAGTAGAGGTCTGTTAGCTTTATACAGCCTTCGTGTTATGCCTGGATAGTGTTTTAAAACATAAAGTCCAGCAGGAGTGATGCTGGGTTGAATACAAGGTAGTTTTGTTTTGTTTTTTAAGATTTTATTTATTTATTTGATATAGAGAGAGAGATCACAAGTAGGCAGAGAGGCGGGCGGGGGGTGGGGAGCAGGCTCCCCTCTAAGCAGAGAGCCCAATGTGGGGCTCCATCCCAGGACCCTGAGATCATGAGCTGAGCCGAAGACAGAGGCTCAACCCACTTAGCCACCCAGGCACCCCACAAGGTGTTTTGTACCTATTGTGTCATACCTGGTACACTACCCACATTTATGTTTATTGCACAGCTCCTGTAGACATTAGTGTTTGCAATTCTTGATCTAGAAGTATGTCCAGAAACACTGTATCTTTACCTTATAGAAATATTACCTGGTCTGACCAACCTGCAAGTTCATATAAAGTCTCATTAACATTAGTGCTAAATAATTATGGTTCTTCCAAATGGAGGGCTGATGGAGGGAGTCAAGTGGGGCCTGGCCTACATGGGTGATGAGTATTAAGAAGGGCATTTGTTATGCTGAGCACTGGGTGTTTTATGTAAGTGATGAATCACTGATTTCTACTCCTGAAACCGGTGTTGCACTGTATGTTAACTAACTAGAATTTAAATAAAAATTTGACAAGAAAAAGAATAATTAAGGCTTTTCTATATGCATGACTCCCCATCTTCAGCACCACTTATTTCTGAAAAAATCCACGATGTCTCATATGTCCAAGAGGAAAAAAAAAGAAAGCCCACTCATTTCTTTTACCATCCTGCCAGCAAGTCATTTGAGGTAGGGATTGCATTGTAACTACTGCAGTTGAAACCTTTCTGGGAAAGCAGCTTTTGGGCTCTCTACTGGCCTCAAGGGTGTCTACCACTGCTTGGCCAGTGCTCTGCAGGCCTCACCAGATGTGGCCACTCTCATTTAGACCAGTGATGGAGTGGCTTCTTTTCCATATTAATTTCAAATTTTTATTTAGATGCCAGAGCCTATAATATCGGAGCTTTACTGAAAAATACCAGTGTTAGCTCTGAATGTAATTTTTCATCCATATGCGTTACAAGTCCTATCCTTAAGACTGTCTGGCAGCATGACACCAAGGCACCATATTATTTATCATTTTTTTCTCTGATTTTCCCTAGGTTCTTCCAATCCCCAGCTCCCACATACTTCATATTTCCTCCTTCTAGTGAAAAAGTACAAAAGTTCTAATGCATTTCAGCTTGTCCAAATGGGCCCTCAGTGTGGAAGATGACTTTAGTCTCTCAAACAGGTAAGGGAAATCACTTTTGAAGTAGCAAGACACAGTACTAGATTAATATGACTTAAGGTAAGTAACAAACTGCATTTATTTTCATGTTTTTATAGTTTGAACATGTACCCATAATCACATCAATATAAATATATCCACAAGCACAATCTTTGTTGAACCTCTGTTTTAGAGATTCACTACTATTCCTCACCTCCTCTAGTAAGTTCTACCTAAACACTCCTTTCCTGCTAGATTTGGTTTACTGATACCACAATGGTCAAGCTAACCTCTACTCCACTCTTTGTACCTCTACTATGTGAGAGTTAAAGAACCCATGACAGTTTTGCCTTCCATTTTCTCCAAACATGTCAAAACTCAATTCAGTACTTCTGTCTGTGAATCTTTTCTTGCTTAATTATGTCTTGTTTTAATCACTGCCATTATATATTGGTTCATCACTTTCCGAAAGGCTTTTTTTAATGGAGAACTGTTTTCTTGAAAGATATTAAAAGGTATTCTTTTGGGGTAGGGAAAGAAATTCATGGTCAACTAAATTTGGGTAGTTCTGCCCATTCTATCCACATTTTTCAGTGCACTTGAGTGTATTAATGTTCTAAGAAGTTTTCCAGTAAAGAAACTAATTTTATATCCGGTGTTATTCATAAATGCTCCAATACTCATGTTATATTTGTTACATATTGTTAAAGTGCAAATTTCTTAATAAATAATCTCCTCAATTTCTGTCATAACTCTCCTTAGTACCTGATTCAATACTGTGTATAATTTAGTTAAACTCACATATTATAAACTAGATACCATGTTAGGTCCTAAAGTTCAAAGATGAATAATTTTTGTAAAGATTTATGGAATAACAAGTAGCTTTCAATGAATAGTATTTTGCTGATATTTAGCATTTATTTTATTATGGTAGACTTGGAGTTTGATTTTCAGTTCTAACTGCAACAGTTTATACATTATTTCTCTGTCCCCATTTAAGGATCTGTTAATCTTTTTCTCCCATTGTTATGAAAAGACTTTTAAAGATATTTGAAAACTAAGGTGCAATTATCAAATGTTACACAGGGATTTATAATTTTGAATAAGTAAAGTAAGTTTACTTATTCTTTGGAATCTAATATTAAGTTAGAAATAGAAAATTTCTGGGATGCCTGGGTGGCTCAGTTGGTTAAGAGGCTGCCTTCGGCTCAGGTCATGATCCTGGTGTCCTGGGATCGAGTACCACATCGGGCTCTTTGCTCGGCAGGGAGTCTACTTCTCCCTCTACCTCTGCCTGCCACTCTGTCTGCCTGTGCTCGCTCTCTCTCTCTCTCTGACAAATAAATAAAATCTTAAAAAAAAAAAAAAGAAATAGAAAATCTCTAACAAGAGGAATCAAGGGATGGTGAAATAGTCAAACAAGGATTTAAAATAACATTCCTGAAACTCTGACTTCTTCAAAGCAGGAAGCAATAAGAGCTATAGGTAATGGAAGGAAGAGGTGGATGAAATATTTTGTTTCATTGATGGTAAGGATGTTGGGATGCTGTTGTTGGTTATTGAAGGAGTTTGGGCTCAGTGGATGGTGCACATCAGTGCTAATTTCTTTCTTTCTTTCTTTTTTTCTTCCTTCCTTCCTTCCTTCCTTCTTTTTCTTTTTCTTTTTTTTTTTTTTTCTAGAGAGAGAAAGGGTGGGAGAGAATCTTTCTTTTTCTTTTTCTTTTTCTTTTTCTTTTTCTTTCTCTCTTCTTTTCTAGAGAGAGAAAGGGTCAGGGTGGGCAGTGGGAGAGAATCTCCCAAACAGACTCCCTGCTGAGTGCAGAGCCCAATTGCTGGGCTCAGTCCCACAACCCATGATATCACGACCTGAGCCAAAACCAAGAGTTGGACGCTCAACTGACTGAGCCACCCAGGTGCCCTACCAGTGCTAATTTCTAATACTCAGAAGATTAATAGCCTCTGGACCCAGGAGGTAGACAGTCAGATTTCAAAAGGACCCCTTATTACTCAGGAATTTGCAGTAGTGTTTGGAGTGTTTAACCTGTTTGGAGCTAAAAGAATTATGGCCGCAAAATAAAGAGTTCTTGGTTGTTTTCTAATTCAGTGAACACCTGTTGGCTCTCAATTTGATGTCACCAATGTGTTAGGCTCCGTAGAGGTATTGGTCGTCGTGGTGGTTTAAAGTTAAACAATATATTCTGAAGAGAATATAATATTTGGGGAGAGATGGGAAGCTTCATGATATATGGAAAGCTTAAAATATATGACATGATAAAGTATGTAAAAATGTTAGCATTATGTGATTGAGGAAAACACAACAAAATGTTCAAAAACATCTTGAGGAGTGAACTGGGTTTGCTCTAATTCATTTAAGGGGATGATGAGCTCCTAGATAAAATGCTAAGACACCAAAAACCCCCAAAACAAAATAAGTAATAGTTTGAGGAGGTGAAGGAAAACAAATATTAAGGTTAAAATCTTGGCAAGTGAATGCACATGTTATGTCAAAGAGAAAAAGTTGAAGAAGAAACTACTTCTGGAGTCAGATGAGGGTCTTGTCATAAAATATGAACTCTGACCTTTTTATGAAGCAGAACCTTCCCACATTCTACAAAATGACAGCAGTCTTTGACATTAGCTTTAGGGAAAAAATTTGTGGTCTCCATGGCAAATCACAAGATATGTTAAGATTCTTACAACTCACCAAATTCTACATGCTTCTACTAATACACCAAGAAGAAAATGATACCACTGAGAAAAATATGTAGAATGTATTTTTTGTAAATTTTAGTTCAAACAGAAATAGAACAGTTTGGGTTTACAGACAGAATTGAAAAAAAAAATGTCTTCCTGCTTTTGAAAGTCAGGAGTTTGGAGTAAAAAGATGAATAAGGGAAGTGAAACACTGACTTAACAAATAATGTTGAAGAACATAAATTTTTTGATACCATTCTTTGTGATGAAAAACATGTGGTTCCGTCAAGAGGAGGAAACATCTCATTGCAGCACGCGGGGCTGTCAAGATGATCTCGGATTGGAGAAGAGAATTTAAACTAAAATTTGAGAGCATTTTGGCATAAGAAAAGCAAAAGGAGGAAAGGTGCCAAATGTTTCTTGGGAGAAACTATTATCAGAGGGTCATATATCTATTCTCCAATTCTCAAAATAGAATCACTTACCAAAATAAGAAAAATATTTCAGAAGAATGCTACCACCTGGCTGTCCTCAAGGACTGGCCTGCTTGGAACTCTTGCTTGCTTTCTTATACGGTTTTAGTCCCACTGCTTATGGATGCTAACATGGGCCTCTTGTGCCCTTTTTGGAGTCTCACTTAGACTTCTGCCCTTGTCCTCTGGAACCATGATGAAGTTAGTTTCATTTCTTTGTCCTAGGTCTGCCTTGTTCCAGCATCTTCCTTTCTCAAACAGTTTAAGGGTTAGGCAAGTCCTTGCCAGATTGTTCTTATACTTCTGAACCAAACATATTAAGTAGATTTGTATTCTAATATCAGAGAGGTTCTTAACTACTAAGACCATACTTTTGCCTTCTCATATTTCTCCAGTTAAAAGTAATTTGCAGATACTGAGAAAATAAAAGCTTTTAAAGATTAAATACATATCTTATCTATAAGAAATGGGTATGAAAAGATGCCATGAAATTATGTGTGTGTATGTTTTTATAATGTCTTGGTTTAGATTATGCTCAAGGCAATATTTCCATTTATTCAATCCGTTTCCGTTTTGATATTTACTCTTCACTTCCTGAGACAGAGCAGTGTGGATGAATCTGTTGATTGTTACATGTGAAATAATTTTCTTTTGGAGCTGAGACTTGTGATTTCTAGAAATCAAAGGTCTTAACTCTAAGTATTAACTTAAAAAGGGTACAGGAAAAGGGCTAGTCTTTTAAGCCCAAGATTTATGTACAAAATATTACTAAATCAAATTCATCCATGAGTTTATAGATCATTCAGAAAAGGTAAGTGAAACCTGATTTGTCCAATCAAGCGAAACCATGTTATCAGAAATATGGCAAAATAACACATTTGTTAATTGTGTTGCGATGCCATAATCACAGCCTAGAGATAAAAGAAAGTTTAAGACATTGCTTCTCACACTTTAATGGGCATATCAATCAGCTGGGGATCTTACTGAAATGCAAATTCTGCTTTAGCAGAATTCAGTGGGCCTTCTTCAATTCTGCATTTCTAAAAGCTTTCAGGAAATGCCTGTGCTCTTGGTCTTTGGATCACACCTCATAATGTGGATGAGAAATCCGGCTAAGTTTCATGATTCCACTCCGTTTTTCTATTCCTCCCTTTTCTCTAACAGTGGGCCAACCTGCTCATGTGCACAAGTCAGAGTGAATTATGGTACTAAAAGGATAAGGTGAGGCCATTTCTGTAACACTTCACTATAGATAAGTCAACTAGAAAGGAGTTATGTGTTCTTTCACATATTAGCTTGCTAAGATCACCCCTGGGCCACAACAGAAATGGTAGGATTATTGGTAACATATGTACTCCATGAGATTTTCTTTAGCTTTATGTGGTTTTGTTGATAGTTAAAGGTAGGAAAGTTGGGATTTTCTACTGAACTCTGTATTTAGCACTAATATGTCACTTAATAATTTGAAAAGAAAGAAAAGTATTACCTGGCTTGAAAAAAATAAAACGCATAGGTTATAAATAAATGCTTCGACACCATTGTAATTAAATGAATGCTTCCATTTCTTTTGGTAATTGGATAGTTTATCATTTCTTACAAATCAATGTGTGGGGACGCCTGGGTGGCTCAGTTGGTTGGGCGGCTGCCTTCGGCTCGGGTCATGGTCCCCGCGTCCTGGGATGGAGTCCCACATCAGGCTCCTTGCTCAGCAGGGAGCCTGCTTCTCCCTCTGCCTGCCACTCTGTCTGCCTGTGCTAGCTCTCTCTCGCTCTCTCTGACAAATAAATAAAATCTTAAAAAAACAAAAACAAAAACAAATCAATGTGTGACTTCCTCAATGGCAGACTGTACCTTGTACTCTGTGTGTTCTGGAGGGTGCGGGGCAGTCCTGGGTGCCCCTGAGCCTTCATCACATGCAGCTTTTTCTGTTCCTCACTCTGTATTCTCATGTTTTGTTTTGCAAACAAGATGCCTGAGTAGAAAGACTGTCGTACCCTGAAAGCTATAGTTTAGGGTGCACATGTAGTTCTGGTTTTCACTTTCTGAGGATCATTTGTTTTGAGGGGACTCTCATTCTGTTTACTTTTATAGAAAGCCTTGTCTAGCATTTGAAAAGAATCTTGACAAGAGCTGTTGTGTGATTCTCTGCGAACAAATTACGTCACTTTTCAGATTGTCAACATCTGCCAAATTATTGTTAAAATTTGGGGATGAGTTGATTATACTCTTCTGTCTTTTGTATGTTTGAAAATCTGCATAAGCAAAATCTGAAAGAAATAGGAACGCAGACAAGGGAAAATAATCTTTTCAAGGTCAAAGTTGTGTAAGAATAGAGAACCTAAAATGAA
>PISX010017557.1:0-42981 GCA_004024625.1 Mellivora capensis
CACCGGGAAGCTCTCTAACTCGAACCGGGTGTGAACAGTCTATACGCGCGGGGCTTGGGGACTTGAACGACGCCGTGAAAGGCCAGGTGGGCCAGGCCGCCCGCGTCTGCCTGTGGGCGGTGTCCCCAAGCCCTGAGCCGTCCTCTCCTTCCGCAGGTGTCCCCACTCTTCGGCACCATCTACGACGCGGTCTTCCTGCTGGCGGGGGGCGTGGCGCGGGCGCGGGCGGCCGCAGGGGGCGGCTGGGTGTCCGGAGCCGCCGTGGCCCGCCACATGCAGGGTGCCCGGGTGCCCGGCTTCTGCGGGGCCCTGGGAGGAGGCGAGGAGCCTGCCTTCGTGCTGCTGGACACGGACGCGGCCGGGGACCGGCTCTTCGCCACATACGTGCTGGACCCCACCCGGGGCTCCCTCCGCTCGGCTGGGACCCCGGTGCATTTCCCTAGAGGGGGAGGAGCGCCCGGGCCCGACCCCTCGTGCTGGTTCGAGCCACACGTCATCTGCAACGGAGGTGAGGGCGAGCACCCCAGCCCCCACTGGGACAGTCAGCGCTGACCCTCCACAAAGTGGTGAAAGAGAGTGAACTCTCGTCCCGTGACTCCTTCCAGGTCGTCCTCGGACCCCCGGCTTGCGCGGAACCCCGGTCTTGCCAGGCCCCCGTACCCCCGTAGGAGCCTTTCTAGCCTTCCCAGAGGCTCGCCTCTGCAGAGCCCACCGCCTTTCCCTAGACCTCGTTCTGGCCTCCCCCCCGCCTTTGCTAGAACCTTCAGGATTTGCCATGACCGCACCTGGATAGAGAGGGTGCCCCCCCCTCCCCCCGGCCGGGGGTCCTCAGCCACCCTCCTCTCACTGCCTCTCCAGGAGTAGAGCCCGGCCTCGTCTTTATCGGCTTCGTCCTGGTGGTGGGGATGGGGCTGATGGGGGCCCTCCTGGCCCACTACCTGAGGTGAGTAGGGGACTGAGTTGGTAGCGGACGAGCATGGCTCTCCACCTGTCACAGCTGCATTTGGGCAGCAAGGACAACAGGCTGGGAGGGCTGGGGCAGGGGGGGCGCCCCAAGGGGTGGCCCGCCAGAGGATTTTGGTTTGGGGGTGGCTGCTTTTCCCTGAGCCGTTATTCCCTGCCGGCCTCCTCTCGGGGCCCCTCTGAGCAGATGGTATCCTCTCCCTGCCAGGCACCGGCTACTTCACATCCAGATGGTCTCCGGCCCCAACAAGATCATCCTGACTCTGGAGGATATCACCCTTCTCCACCCGCAAGGGGGCAGCACGCGCAAGGTGGGGCAGGCGGAGAGCCAGCTCTCCAAAGTGTCCTTCCCTGCATATCTGTCCCCCTGCCTGGGCCAGCCCTCCCCTCTGCCCCCAGGCGGGAAGGCCTGGCTTCTGGCCTGGCTCCCCATCAGCTTGAGCTCTGGGGCTGTGCCAGGAGAGTAAGAGCCGCTGTCCCGGCTGCTTTCCTGGGGCAGCGTGAGGCTCGGAGAAAACAGACCAGTTTGTCTTGCGAACTGTAAAGGGCAGCAAAAGTGGGAAGTCATGTCGTCATCACCTTCCCTAATAAAGAGCTCTTCCGCTCCCCTCTGTAAACCCCAGAACTCAGCCTGACCTCCACCCGGGACTCTGACCCCTTGCACTGACCTCTGCCCTCCAGGTGGCCCAGGGGAGCCGAACGAGTCTGGCCGCCCGCAGCACGTCGGACATTCGCAGTGTCCCCAGCCAGCCCTCGGACAGCTCCAACATTGGCATCTATGAGGTGAGCCTTACCCCCGGCCAGGCCCAGCTCTAGTCCCGGAGTTGCATCGTACCCTGCAGGCCCCCCGGAAACGGTGATAGGAGCCCAGGAGGGGTTCTGGGAAGAAGTCATGGGTTCCCCAAAGGGGAGCGTCTGGGAATCCTTCCTGCCCCAGGATTTCGCCTTAACCTTTATCCAGATGAGTCTTCCTCAAAGGCCAATCCCAGTGGCTCAGAGCCTGGAGGCTGACTCGGGGTGGGGGGTGGGGGGTCCTGGGACCACGCAGCCTGGTGTGCCCACTGAAGCCATCCCCTGTCCTGTTGGGCGCCCCGGGCCCTGTCCCTGTCCCCTCAGTGATCCAAGACTTTAGGTTACCGGAGGGTATGGGCCTCCTCAGAAAGGTTGGGACAGAGGGACCCCTGGGATGTGGTCTCATGGTCACAAAAATGACATTTCCAGGACATGGGCTTGTTCAGTTTGGGGAGTTTCCAGACCGGGCTATCCCCAACTCAAGACAGACCCACGTCTTGGCCCCCACCCAACATTGCCACCCAGTTCAGCTCAGACTCAGGAACAGCAAGCCTTAGAGGGTGAAATGGAAGTCACAAAAGGGCGTTAGGATCTTAACTGTGGGTCAGCCAATCTGCACGTGGTGGGGGGCGGGCAGAATTGTGAACAGAGTCCGAGAGCTGAGGGAGCTCAGCTAATCAGGAGGGCGGGATGGAGATTCAGAGTTCCACCCGAGCGACAGGTCACACAGAAAATGCGGAGGCTCCTACCGGGTCACCTGAGTCCCCGTGAACCAGCCGGACCAACCGCTGAGGATAGGGCAGCTCAGAGCCCGGAGGGGAACTGCCTGTCCTTCGAAGTTTGACTATAATAAAAAGCCTGATCTTCCCAGACTTGTGACTCCCAGCACAGTGCTCTCTCATGGCAACAGAGCGTGCCGAGGGCTGTGGTTTCAGTGGCTCGTGTGGTGGTGATGGCTGGCTTAGCAAGGCTGTTGGCAGGCGCATCTGAGGGGGTGAGGACAGCCGTGCAAGGCGGGGGCTCCCTCCCAGCTAGCCTCGAAGTGGACCCCCAGACCTCAAGCCCCTCGTTACTGATGCTCTGTGTCACAGGGAAGATGTGGGCAGGGGCCAGAGGAAAGGGGGAGCCCTAGGACTCCTCGCCATGCAGGGTTTTAAGAAACTGAGTTCACACAAGGCAAAAAAAAAAAAAAAGGAAGGAAGAAAGAAAGAAAAAAGAAAAACTGAGTTCACTACTCCCATCTCCGCTCCAGGGAGACTGGGTTTGGCTGAAGAAGTTCCCCGGGGATCAGCACGTTGCTATCCATCCCGCCACCAGGACAGCCTTCTCCAAGGTGAGAGTGGGCCCATGGTGGGGGGTGCGGGGTGGGGGTGGGGTGGCCATCATTTCCTAACTTCCGTGCCTTCTCTTTGCAGCTGGGTACGAAGTAGACCCCCGTGTGGGAGAGACCACTAGGTCTCAGTGGAAGTGTTCCCGCCTCTCTAAAGCAGATTTCCACACTCCTTCATAAAACTCGCCCTTTCTTTTGGTGTGCTTACCGTGATTGGTCATCGCGCATTCAGTGTGGGCTTGCCTATTTTTTTAAAAGATGTATTTATTTATTTTAGAGAAGGGGGAGGGGCGCAGAGAGAGAGAGAGAATCCCAAGCAGACTCCCCGCAGCGGGGCTCGATCCCACGACCGTGAGATCATGACCTGAGCTGAAATCCAGAGTCGGACGCCCCGCCGACTGAGCCACCCGGGCGTCCCTCTGGCATATTTCTTACCTGCCTCCCTCACTGGTCTGTAAGCTAAGTGAGGGTGGGGACATCATTGCCCCATCATTGCCTGTTTGATACCCAACACGGTGTCTGGAATGTTAGAGAGACACAATGAATGTTTGTTGAGTAAATCACAGAAAGTAAAAAAGGGCTTTCCAGGTGCGTCCAGCCACTTGCACAGCATGGCTTAGTGAACACATGCTGAGTGAAGGGGGCAGCTGGCAGGCAGGCTGTAGACGGGCTTATTCTGGCCCTTTGCCCTTACGGCCCCCCTTGCATGATGCAGCCCCGGCCTGGCCTCCTTCCCTGCGGCCTCCACCGGAGCTCTTGGTCACAGCTGCAGAGGGACTTAGGGTCAACCGCTAAGTCACATTTAATGGCAGGCATCTCAGATGAAAGGAAGCCCCCCACTGGACTGGAGGAAAGTGAGAAAGGACAACTGTCGGTGGCTAGCCCCTGTATTTCCAGCCTGCCCAGACCGGCGGGGGGGGGGGGGGACTCTCCTCCTCTGGGACCACGGCTTGACTGTTCAGTCCCTTCTTCCCTAACCTGGGGAGGCTGGAATCTCGGACATTTCTGACACAGTGACAGAACCAAGCGAGGTGGCCCTGGGACGTGGCCCGCACACCCATGCCTGGTGCTTTTTTGAAAGCAGGGAGGCTTCTGCCCCGTTCTCTCTACAAGGGCTGTTACATCAGAAGGGGAGGGCGCTGGCCGGGGGTGGGGGAGCTTCTCCATGGAGTGTTTCCCCCTAAAGCCCAGTAGTTCAAAGTCTTACCGCTAATCCAGCAGAAGGTGCTGCTGGATTAGCGGGTCCTGGGTCCCCAGACAAGGTTGCCTGTTCAGTCCTAACCTAAAGCTAAAGCGGGCTCAGCGCCTGAGCAGCCAGCGGCCTGGGACTCTCGGAGAGAGAGGCGATCTGTGGAAGCCAGCCCCTCTGCACCCCCAGGGACCTTTCCATTCCCCATTCTCATCCCATCTTCTGCACTGAGACTCTCAGAAACAGGCCTGAGTAACAGGTCTCCTCCCCGCGTTGCTTCCAGCTCCTGGAGCTCCGGCACGAGAACGTGGCCCTCTACCTGGGGCTCTTCCTGAGCACGGGAGCGGGTGGTTCGGCGGCCGCGGGGGAAGGCACACTGGCTGTGGTCTCAGAGCACTGCACCCGGGGCTCCCTCCACGACCTCCTCGCCCAGAGAGACATCAAGCTGGACTGGATGTTCAAGTCCTCCCTCCTGCTGGACCTCATCAAGGTGTGTGGGGTGTGGGTGTGGCGGGGAGGACGGGGCAGGGAGTCGGGGGCTGAGGCCGCCTTCCCTCCCACCCCTCCAGGGAATGAGGTATCTGCACCATCGAGGTGTGGCCCACGGGCGACTTAAGTCACGGAACTGCGTGGTGGACGGGAGGTTTGTGCTCAAAGTCACAGACCACGGCCAGGGGCGACTGCTGGAAGCGCAGAGGGTGTTAGCAGAACCTCCCAGCGCGCAGGGTAGGATTCCAGGAATGGCTCCCGCGCGAGGAAGGGCACCCCCAGGATCCCATTATTTCCAGGGTCCCTCCACCCCGCCCTCCGCCCTCGCATGCTCTCCTTTCCACCGCCCCTGGGACGGACGTGGCTCCTGCCACGGAGAAGCTCTTGTGACTTTCGAGATGAGAAGGGTGGGCTCCGTAACGGGGGTGGGGCTGGGGGTGGGGCTGGGGGCGTGGCTTGTGCCTGAAGGGCGGAGTCTCGTCTGCGCTCTGAAATAGGCTCCCCAGAAGGGAGGAGCCTATTTGCGAGGACCCTGCTCTCTCTAAGGTCTGCGTTGGCTGGCTGGTAGTTTTTCCTGGGAGGGCAGCTGCAGGTAGCCGGGCCA
Source organism: Mellivora capensis (assembly GCA_004024625.1). Lineage (NCBI taxonomy): Eukaryota > Metazoa > Chordata > Mammalia > Carnivora > Mustelidae > Mellivora > Mellivora capensis. The sequence continues at coordinate 5,368 of PISX010017557.1, forward strand.
GACTCAGGCTGGGAGTTGGTGAGTGGGTGCGGACCTGGCCTTTCTGGTTAGGATGAGGGTCTGTCCCCAGCGCCCCCAAGGCCCTCGGCATGCCCACGCCCCCTTCCCCGACCCCAGACCAGCTGTGGACAGCTCCGGAGCTGCTTCGGGACCCGGCCCTGGAGCGCAGGGGAACGCTGGCCGGTGACGTCTTCAGCCTGGGCATCATCATGCAGGAGGTCGTGTGTCGCAGCACGCCCTACGCCATGCTGGAGCTGACTGCCGAGGGTACGCCGCCCTCGCGCGTGGGCCTTTGGGCTAGAAAGGCGGCCTGCTGTGAGGCACAAAATCGCCTCACCCAGCCTCTTTTTCCAAAAGCCCGAAGCTGAGGCGTAATTATGTGGGCCTCCCTTACGTGGGTCTGAAGGGCCAGGGCAGTGGGGAGCCAAGCACCGGGATGCACGGGGCGGCTGTTAGACACCCAGGCTTCCGTGGTCGCCTCTGTCCTCGTCCTGGCCCCAAGCCTCTCCTCCAGCTGGGGGAGCAGGCTCCTCTCTGGTTCTTAGGGGCCCCAGGGAGGCGGCAGTGTTGGGAGAAGGGGGTGAAGAACAGTTGGATCTGGTTTAGATCCTTGATCGCCCCAACCTTGATCTCCCCAAACCTCCCTCTTGTTACCTGCAACAGCATTATGCTCTGCCGCCCCCCAGGGTTCAAGGTCCTCTTCTTGCTCCAGCGACCCTCCCCTCCCTGCAGCCAAGCTCTGATTTAGAGAACCCCCATCTAGTGCCCATGTTGGGCTTTGACAGTCAGATCAGAGTCAGAGGTGGACTCTCCTGGCCCCTTTATGCCTCCAGAAGTGGTGCAGAAGGTCCGGAGCCCCCCTCCGCTGTGCCGGCCCTTCGTGTCCATGGACCAAGCGCCCATAGAGTGCATCCAGCTGATGAAACAGTGCTGGGCCGAGCAGCCAGAGCTCCGGCCCTCCTTGGACCGCACCTTCGAGCAGGTCAGGGGCTGGGATCAGGCAAGGACTGGGCTGGCCCTGTGCCAACAGCCTGGGGAAGCTTCCGGAAGGCAGATGAGCAGGATCTCTGATCTCCAGGCTATCTCGCAGAGGGGTAGTCTGAGGACTGGGAGTAGGTGGGGGCAGAGTTAGAACAGGGCCTGTGGAGGCCTTTGGAGCGGGAGACAGAGCTCGAGGTGGGAGAAATGTTGGGCACGGTGCGGCAGAAAGACAACTGGCCTGGGAGTCCAAAGGCTGGGCTGGTTCCGGTGCCTCGTCAATTGCTAGCTGACGGTAACAGGCCCCTGGGAACCCCCGTTTCCCTTAGGCCTCCTGCTAATGCATGAAAACACAGGGCCTGGTATCCCTCCGGGGGGGGAGGGGTTGGTTGATGAGTAAAAGATGAAGGAGGAGAGGGGGTTGCAGGGACCAGGCGCGATCCCGACGCAGGCAAGGGTCACGGCGGCCCAGGTCCCACCAGCGTCCTCCTGCTGCTAGTTCAAAAGCATCAACAAGGGCCGGAAAACCAACATCATCGACTCGATGCTGCGGATGCTGGAGCAATACTCCAGTAACCTGGAGGACCTGATCCGCGAGCGCACGGAAGAGCTGGAGCTGGAGAAGCAGAAGACCGACCGGCTGCTCACACAGATGCTGCCGCCGTGGGTGCCCGCGGGAGGGGCGGGGGGCAGCGGGAGAGCAGCCCCTCCCGCGCGGCCCCGGCAGTCACCCCGCCACCCGCCACCCCTAGTTCTGTGGCCGAGGCCCTGAAGATGGGGACACCTGTGGAGCCTGAGTACTTTGAGGAGGTGACGCTGTATTTCAGCGACATTGTGGGCTTCACCACCATCTCGGCCATGAGCGAGCCCATCGAGGTGGTGGATCTGCTCAATGACCTCTACACGCTCTTTGACGCCATCATCGGCTCCCACGACGTCTACAAGGTGGGGTGTGGGAGCGAGGGCAAGCCTCTCGCAGCCCTTCTGTCCCTTCTGCCAGCCCCCCCCCCCCAGGTTGGAGGCTTCCCCGGATCCCCGCATTAATCTCCATTGAAGTCCCCTGCCAAGGGACAATGGCTATGGGGGGAGAGGGGCGCTCAGAGCTGAAGCCGCACGACCCGTTCCCTCAGGTGGAGACAATTGGGGACGCCTACATGGTGGCCTCGGGGCTGCCCCAGCGGAACGGGCAGCGGCACGCGGCCGAGATTGCCAACATGGCTCTGGACATCCTCAGCGCCGTGGGCTCCTTCCGAATGCGCCACATGCCCGAAGTGCCGGTGCGCATCCGCATCGGCCTGCACTCGGGTAACTCCCGGCCCTCAGGCTCATCTTCGGCAGGCGGCTCTGCAGTCCCGAGACAGGACGCCAGCTTGCAGAATGGGGGGTGGCGGGGGGTGGGGAGGGTAATTTGTCTTGGAGCCGCCTTCGACACCCCATTGCGACCGAGAGGTAACCTGAGCGTGTTGCCTTGAGGAGCTGGTGGAGATGGGGTGCCAGCGTCCCCCGAGGTGCTAGGTCCCCCCCACCCCCAGCCGCAGCCCAGACCCCGGCCACCCACCCTGCGCGTCTCTGCAGGCCCGTGCGTGGCGGGCGTGGTGGGCCTCACCATGCCGCGGTACTGCCTGTTTGGGGACACGGTCAACACCGCCTCGCGCATGGAGTCCACGGGTCTGCGTGAGTGGGGCGGGGCGGGCTGGGGTGGGAGCGACTCCCGGAGCATTGGGAGAATGGCTGGGGGGCGGGAGGGGACGGAGGAGGGGAGTCCCAAAATCTCCGCCTCCCCTGTCGTCCCAGCTTACCGTATCCACGTGAACATAAGCACCGTGCGCATTCTTCGAGCTCTGGACCAGGGCTTCCAGACGGAGGTGCGAGGCCGCACGGAGCTGAAGGTGAGGCTAAGCCCCGCCCCGTCCTGCGCCCAGGCCGGGTTCCACTCAGACCTCGAGATCCACGCGATCCCCACTCAGCCGCCCAAGTGCTCCCCTCCCACGTGTTTCCCCAGGGCAAGGGCGCTGAAGACACGTACTGGCTGGTGGGCAGACTCGGCTTCAACAAGCCCATCCCCAAACCGCCCGACCTGCAGCCTGGGTGAGGAGCCAGGCCCCTTCACGCCTTCTCCCTTCTCCGGATCTCCTGCCTGGTGCCTGGCCACGCCTTCCCACTCACTTTCCCTGAAGCTGCCGCCCTCTCTCCCGCAGGGCAAGCAATCACGGCATCAGTCTGCAGGAGATCCCCCTCGATCGACGCCAGAAGCTGGAGAAGTCCAGACCAGGCCAATTCTCCGGAAAATGAGGCCAAGCGGGCACAGGTGCTGGTCCTCTGCTCCCAGACGCCAGTCTCCCCTCAGACTCCAGGGTGGGGGGTGGGGGCTACCGACCTCTGGGAGATGCTTCCCGGGGAACGGGCACCTCTTCCCCAGCCTTAGGAACCCCTGTACACATGACCTGAGACCTCTCCTCTGATCCCCCACTGCATTAACCAGGCCTCCCTGCCTGGCTGCACAGGCTGTGCACTGCACAAGAGACAAAACTCTAGGGAGCACCATTCAGCAGAAGACAAGATGAATGTTGTCTCTAGAGTCCTGTTAAGGCAAAAGCCCTGCCCTCTACCTTCCTTGAAGAAGCTTTGATCCATGACCCTCCCCTTCCTAGGTGAACCTCCATGGCCCCTTTCCATGATTTCCCTCTGAGACACTCCTCTTTCTCTTAGGAGTATTCTGGAAGGTCCTTTTTCAGAAAGTTGCTGCTATAGGTGACCAAAAGTCTGGCTAATACCAGTGGCTTCTAGCCAGCTCTGCCTCAAAGGATCCTGGGCCTTTACAGGAGCTGGTTGCAAACCCGCTGTGTGACCTCAGGAAAGTCTCATGTACTCTCTGGGCTTGGGTTCCCCCTCCATCGTGAAATAAGAAGTGGCCTGGGTGGCTTCTGCACTGCCCTGCTCTGACAGCTAAGAGTCCGCATCCTTGGCCTGGGGATACGGGGATGTGTGTCACTGGGCTTGTGGCCTCCAGCCCCAGTGCCTCTGAGCCCATCAGGAGAGGGTGGGGTGGGGCTTCTCCACTTCCCAGGGCCTCCCGAGGCCCCAGGAAAGAGGGTGTGGGGTTGGTCCTGTTCCTCCAGAGCAGGGTTGTCTTGTGGCCTGAGGATGAGCCTCTGTCTGGCTCCCAGCACCCTTCCCTTCATCTGTTCCCATCCTCCACGCCCCCCCCACCTGTCAGAAACCAGCTCCTCCCTCGGGCACAACTGTGACCGGCCCAAGTGCAGAGAAAAGCTGGTTTCAAGGCTGTGCGGAAAGGAAAGGAAACAGGCTGCACCAAACCTTTACTAGCTAGACACCCTAGGAATCGTAGTATTCCCTGCTTACGTGGGCACCACTGAGCGGGCGGGTGGGACAGACCATCCTATCCTCTCTGCTTAGATCTTTCCAACAAGTACCAACAACCACCCCTCCCCGCCGGTCCTGCTGAAGCTGCTTTTGCAGAACCGTGATGTCCCGGAGCCTGGGCGGGCGCCCCGTTTACTCCACTGCTGCAGACCCTGGCAGGTGTTAGCAGCAGCCGCCCAGAATGCCACTGTAGGTAGTGAGCGTCCGGTCCCCGGAGGTCTGCAAGCAGTGACATCACGGGCCAGGGACACGGCAGTCAGGGAGAACGAGGAGGTGGAAGGACTAAAGAAATCCTCGGGGACGCTCCTTCCAGGAGCCTAGCAGCGACCCCCACCTGGGAAATCGCTAGAAATGCAAGTTCTCTCTTCGAATGGTCCCCGCCCCTTCCCCCCCCACACCCCAAGCTCCAAGCTCCAAGACTCCCCGAGATTTTCTGAACGCCCTTCCCTGCCGTCTGTCGCCTGTGGGCATGGGAGCTCCTGGAGGTGGTTTGGCCCGCCTTGCGAAATCCAATCCGAAATCCGTAAGCTCCCAGTCCTCCGCCCCGTCCGGAAGGTCGAGAACCACTGTGTTAGGAAATCTAAAATCTAGTCCTTGTAGCTTCTGGTCACTTGAGGTGGTGCCGCTAGAGTGAGTAATGTAGCGCAATTGAAAAAACACTTTTAAGGAAGTTTGGAGATGATGAGTTGAAGCTGTTGTTGTTTTTTTTGTTTTGTTTTGTTTTTAACCCATGATGTGCGCACACAGTATTTTTTTTTTTTCAATTACATACATTCTTAAATATCCCTCTTCAGATTTTCTCTGTACTTGGGTCCCGGGGATTAAGGGCAGACGGCATTGCTGGCACTGGGCTTGACAACGTGACTCCTGCCGTCACTCCCCATCTCTTCCCAGGCCCCCCTCCATCCCCACCCCTCCCAGAATCCCCCCCTCTCACCCTTTCTCTCGCCTTCCATCCCAGCTCTGAGGATGGGCTGTGATTCAGGGGAGCCTTGGGGCAGAGCTGACCGGGGCTCACCTGGGCTCACCTGGGCTCACCTGGGCGAGAAGACTAGCAGGGGCAGGCTGGGGCAGGAAGTCCCAGGGGCGGAGGCAGCAGGGCCGAGCCGGTCCCTTCCCACCTTCACCCCTGCCTTGTCCGGAGACCCCGGGCAGCCGACTTGACCCAGGAGGAACCTGGACAGGTCAAGAGAGCATGAGAGCAGAGGCCCAGCCCAGAGCTCACAGAGCCCATTGAAGAAGGGCGCGGAAGGTCAGAAGGTCGAGGGGCAGTGTCCTCTCTCCCCCCTCTGCTCCCTTCTCTGACCCTGTCCCTCCCCTGGTCTCCTGTCTCCGCACACACTTCCTCCCTGCCTGCTGGCCCCTGCAGCTCCCCCATTTCTGTGGAACCTTCCTTCCTGGGCCCAATCAGTGTCCTAGAGCCCTGTTCCCCTCTGTCTCCGGTCCCCTTCACCTGCTCAGCCCTGTGGTTCCTGGGACACGGGCACCTCCCAGCCCCGAGAGCACCTGGCTTGGCCATCAGGCACGCCCCACCTTTGGATGTGTTTACACTACCCCTGCCACTGGCCTGCGCCCCGGAGCCTGCACGTGGGTCTGTCCTCGCCTTCCAGGTGACTCTGTAGCCGGGACCAGCGATGGCCAGAGCAGGACCCTCCCGCAGCTGCTGCTGCTTCGACCCCATAGCTGGGACTCCGCACCATGTCCCGGGCTCACATGGCGCCTTTTCTCTGCTGCTCCTCAGGGTCTGGGACCCTGCTCCCCAGCCCTACCTGCAGTGAGCCCCAGGCACCCCGCTTTGGGGGGTCTGAGACGCTACATCGTGGTACTGTGTTCCCTGGGATCTTCTGGACTGGGTGCCGAGGACGCCGGGCGCCACGGTGTTGGGGCCCAGGAGGATGGGGTGAAATAAAGGTGTGCTTTCTTCCGTGTCAGGTTGTGTGATCCTTTTGGCCTGGGCAGTCCGAACAGCCCCTTCCCTGCAGCGTTGAAACCTGGCGCTTCAGGTAGGCGCGAGGCTTAGCCACGGCAGAAGCAGAGGGAGGTGAGCTAAGCATCCCCCCTCCAGCAGCTACTCTGCTCAGGGCATCTGCTCTAAGGGGACAAAGCAGGGAAACCTCAGGCTTTTCAGGCTTCTAGAAAAGACCAGGGGTCCCCGAGGCTCTGGAAAAGGCTGGTTTGGCCTCATCCCCGGGTCGCAGGCCGGAGAGGGGAACGAAGACAGGGGCAGAGCTGTTCGGTGACCATGCCCCAGGGAAGTCAGAACCCAAGACCAAAGGCACGGGGCCCCTCAAATGTAGAAACTGAGGTCCTCTGATCTCTGGACAGGACTTCGCCACACACATTCTGCCTCTCACCCCCCCCCAAAAGCCTGGCCCAGGGGCATGAGAGTAGAAGAGACGGTCCCCAACCCACCAGAACTGCTTCATGGGCAGGTAGGTGCTTGCCGGGTGGGGCAGAAGAGGCTTGGAGCATAGCCGGGGCAGGAAGCGGAGGGCTCTTTGCCATCCAAAGTGTCTTGACACCCTCCTCAGCAGGCTCGTGGTGCGGTGGGGGGTTGGACTGGTTTGACAGGAAAGAAAAGAAGAAAAGGCTGGCTTGGGAGGGACGCAGGGAAGGCAGGCTGAGTGACCGGGAGGAGACAGCCTCCAGCCCCTGACTCCACTAGGAGTCAGCCAGCGCCTCTCCCTGCCCTGTGACTGGTGCGGACAATTCCAGTTACGGGAGCGTAACCCAGGGAAAGAGTAGGACCTGGGAGCCGGGGAGGGGTGCGGGAGGACAACATGGACGCAGCCTCGTGGCCTCGCCTGGACTCCCACTGCTGACCCAGCAGCTGGAAGGTGGAGTAGCTTCCGGGTCTGACTTCCCGGGCAAGGCTCGTGAGACTGATGCTCTCGGGGCTCGGAGCAACGCTGGCAGTGGCTGTCCTGGGGAATTAAGTGACTAGACTTTGACAGGCAGGTCGGGGCGGGATGGGTGGCGCCCCCACTCCTGGAATGTGGAAGGAAGGAGAGACATGGGAGGGAAGGACAGTTGGGACATCTGGGATCCCTCGGTTCCCGGCAGGACAGGGCTTGTTTCTAGAGACTCGCCCTTCCAAACTAAAGCCATCTGTCACCTCCGCCCAGGACACTGACCTCACTCCCCAGCCCGGAGCCTGTGCCTGTGGCCCCGGGGCTCAGAGAAGGGTGTGCTGTCCCACCGTTTACCCCCTCTGCTCACAGGGATGCTGGCCCAGCCATTCAAGAAGCATATCCCCATGCTCCGTTTTTAATCCCCGGATGACCCATTTTACACGCATGAAAAGAGAGGCTCCCAGCTCTGAAATGAACCTGCCGAAGGAGTCATGTCTGACAAATCTGCAGATCAGGAAGCAAAGCCAGGAGTTCAGACTCTGGGCCTTGGGCGGCCTCTCAAGGGTGCAGCAGAGAAGTCTCTCTTCGAGACAGTCCCGCTTCATGCCCCCTTGACTGTTTTCTGCAAGAGTGTGGTTTCACCTCTGAAATCACCGTCGTGTAATCAGATGATTAAAGGGTTTTGACTCAGCGGGATATGCACATGAACACATTACTCATTTCTCCAATCAGTGCCTTCAAAAGGCTGGTCCAGCGGAGACCTCCAGGCTCCTGTCTGCTGCAGGTCAGGGACCTGGGGGCCGGGTGGGTAGAAGGTACATGTCTGCCCCTTTCCCTGTTCCCTGGCTCCTTGGCCAGGAGGGAAGGGTCTTGGGGACGTAATGGGATTCTAGGACCTCGGCTCCTTCACTCTTCAAGTGGGGAATACAGAGGAAGCTTACCTAGTCACCTGTTGGGGAAGCGTCCCTGGTCTCACTTCTGCTGGCGTCAGCTAGGGGTCCCGTCCCTGCCCACATGCATGTGCATGGGTGACCTCGCCACAAAGCTAAGAAAATGGAAACTTCATAGTCCCTTACTCACCCGCACAAGCCCCTTCCAAGCCTGCTGACCCAATTTTGTATTCTCTTTCTTAAAGAGGGCCTTCAAACTGGGATCAGCTCGAGGTTTCCACACCACTTGGATCTGTCCTGGATGTGGTCCCTTGGGGGTTGGGGATCCGCATCCCCCAAGCCTTCTTCATCACTGAAGACCCCTCAGAAAGTGACAGCCATGTTTTTCTATAGCCCAACAGTGGTGGGCACCCCCATGATCTTGTCTGGGGACCAGAGCCCCTCGGGCATCCCCTGGCTGCCTGGGAAGCCCGAATAGCCCCCAGCTTTGGCTCGCCCTGTGCCCTCTGTCCTCCATCATGAGGAGTCGCAGGAACTGTCCTCCTCCTCACAGTCTCAGGCCACAGGAGACTAGGCGGGCTACCACTGCCTTCTCTCTGGCCTCCACATGTGTCTCCTCTCTGTTCGGCAGCCCAGCCTCACCCAGCCGGCAGTGAGATGCCTACCTCCCACCCCTGAAGGCACCTCCATTCTCCAAAAATGATTCTTCCAGAAAGCTACCATTCTGGTGGTTGTTGGTGGGGGGATGGGCAACTCTGTATCCCACCAACTCCTCCCCTCACCCCTACGCCTCTGCTGGTGGCCTGGGGAGTAGGGGTGCAGAGGGAACCAGTTGCTCAAACGCTCAGACAGCCCTTGGGATAGGAATGCAGGGAAGGGGAGGCAAGCCAAGTGTTGGCCCCTCTCTGTAGAATGCAGGCTACTTAGTACTTAATGCTTTCAGTTGTGGACACCATTTCCATGGCCAAGGGAAAAGTTCACTCGACATCCTATTATGGCCGAATGAACGCGCATGTTATGAGTTGGTTACATCCCTCAGTCACAGAGCTTACTGCCAAACACCACTTCTTAGTGCCAGACAAAATTAACTTCTGTTCTATACCACAAAATTCTCGTGATTTTTCCACTGCAACAAAATGGCGGTCATTTGATTACAATGGCGTCCCGACTACAAGGTCAAGAAAGGGTTCTTCCTTCTAGTCTCCCTCATCCTCCATACCAACAAGTCAAGCAAAGACATGTTCCTAACCACCTAACTCAGGGCTTTGCCCCACCCCTACCCTGCACTAAGACATCAGCTCCTCAGTCCTCTCTCAGCCCTGACACCCCTGATCCCAAGTCATGTGCCTCCTTCACAACTTCCGTGTGACTCCTATCAACGGATTATCTGATTTGGGGTCACGAGGGTTCTTTTCTATGTCTTGGCAAGTCCTCTGCCTCAGTCCCTGAAGTCACCTCCTCTAGGGCTTAGCCTTAATCCCAGGATGGAGGGACACCCAAAACTCTTGCCCCGGTCCTCGCCAAGACAGTTGGTGACCCCAGCTGAAACAAGGCCCGAGGGATTGTGGAGTGACCTTAAGGCCTGCAGCAAAGGGCTCCAGACCAACTTTGGAAGTCCCTGAAAAGGGTAGAGGAGAGACCCAGTGCTGAGCACTTCACCCTCAACACTGGCCCCAAGTCATGGAAGCCTTTCTGGCCCCTGGAGAAAGACCCCAACCTGGTCTCCATCTCGGTGGCTTCCTGGGCCCTGGTGCCCAGGCACAGGGCAATAGCCATATGTACTGAGGTGGTTGGACTGGATGATCATGAAACACCTCAAGACCAGAGCCAGTCCCAGAAACTGGTCCTTCAGGAGTCAATGCCTTCCAGAAAAAGGCCAGAGGACACACCCTATGATAATGTGGCTGTCTAAGACATTGCTTCAAGAACTAGAAAGGAGGCAGCAATGGTAGATGTGTTGAGTTCTTTTTTGAAGAAGGGACAGATTTTTGCCTATTAACAGCTGATGAGTGGGAGTGCACGGAGAGGGAGGCCACTGGAGGGGGGCACCAGGGGAGCCAGGCTTCTGTGTCTGGCAGGGAATATCCAGGCCCAAGAGGAGGGATTCTCTTGGATGGAAGGAGGGGAGGTTTTTGTAAGAGAATTAGAACAAAGACAGGATGGGCCTGGGAGCAGGTACATTTGGGGATTTCTGGAAATCTCCATTGGAGTTTTCTCTTTTCTCAATAAAATAGGAAATGAGGTCATCTTTGGAGCAGGTAGGGGAGGAAGGAAGGAGCGGTGTTTCACTGGGTGCTTCCTGTATGCCAGAAACTATACTAAGCACTTTACTCATGAAAGCTCATTTAGTATCCTCAACAACATTATGAGTCAGATACCATTATAACTCTCTTTTACCAGCACGAACGTTAAGGTTCCAAAAGGTGATATGACCTGTCTGAGGTCATCTGGTTATTTTTAAGATTTATTTATTTATTTGAGAGAGAGAGCATGAGTCGGGGTGGGGGGCACCCAGAGGGAGAAACAGATTCCGTGCTGAGAAGGCAGACTGAAGGCAGGGCTTGATCCCAGCACCCTGAGATCATGGACCCGAGCTGAAGGCAGGTGCTTAACCGACTGAGCCACCCGGGTGCTCTGGTGACCTTGTTATTAAATAATAGTCAGGATTATAATTTTCCCAAGATCCTAAACTCTATGCTATTAATAAAGACATGAACACCAATGGGACCAAGTCCCTGAGGAAATTAAAATGGCTTTAGAGAGCAGGGTCCAGCCTCTTCCTCCAAGTAGGAGTAAGAGATACAGCAGCAAGTGTTCCCTGGGAAGAAGAGTCTGTCAAAGATCTTCTCTTCCTGGGTCCTCCATGTGCTCAGGAATGAGGATGGCCACGTGTCTGCCAGTAGCAAGAAGAGGGGGTTGAGGAGTCAGGTGAAGATTTGAGGTGACTCTGGTGAGTGTGGGGGTCAGAGAGGAAGCTCAGGAGAAAGGAGATCTCTGTGGAATCCCAGGTCCTCCAGCGCTCCAGTCCCTCAGGGCCCAGAGTCCCAGAGTGTGGAGACCCTAAGGAAAGAGCCATTCTGAGACATGGAGGGCTCGCCATGCAACGAAGCAGGGGACTAACAGGCCAAATAGCATGTAGGCAGGAGGGGTCACCACAGGGCTGGGGAGCGAGGGGAGGCGGGTGCTCGTGGGAAGAAGGGTTGGGCCAGAGGCCAAGGACCTACAGGCCGTGCTGAGGGCCAGTTCTTCCTCTGCTAGGGGCTAGGGTCACTCCTTCCCCACACTTGCCCAAGGAGACTGGGATTTCAGATGACTTGGATTGATCAAGTTCAGAAAATGCATAAAGCAAAACCACCAGAGAGCTGAGGCCACCAGCCTTTCACCTGGAAAGGGACCATGCAGGGACCCCACAATGCAGGGCTATTTGCTCTCGTGTGGCTCGGCAGCCCCTCCCCAGGGACCAGAACATCTGGTACCAAAGGGCTGGCAGGAGGACCACAGGTGTTGGCGAGACAAAGGTTCTCCTTCGGCCTCCGTCACCCTCAACCTCTTCCACCTGATCCACATCAGGAGTGGTGGCCCTGAGCCCCCTCGAACATGAGCCAGGGGCTGACAGTGGAACCAGAGAGAGAGAAACCTTTCTCCAGGGTGTGTCAGCACCTCTGGGCTAGACGTGGCAGTCGCATGCCCACCAAGCCCACACCCAGGGTCATCCCAGCGAATGCACAGTCCCTGTAGAAGGGCAGCCTCGAGCCAACCACCTGTGTGAGGGCGTGGGCCTCCTTGTCCAGCTCCAGCTGACGGGGTCAGGCAGCACCACCTGGCTCGAGCACAGCCACGCCATTGGTTGACGGGCAACCAGTGAGACACCCCGGTGCAAAAAAAGAGGTGTTGAGTCAATTGAACTCCCTCTTGGAAACGGAAACAGGGAAGAGTGGTGCGAATTGTGGTGCTCAGCGGTGGCGGTGGCGGGGCTGAAGTTAGAAGGAGGAGGGGAGAAAGGAGGGAGGGGGTAGAATCAATATGGGGTCGTGGTTAGCAAAAGTTGAGAGGCAGGGAAAGGAGGAGAGAGGAATGAGGAGTGGAATCCCAGAGACAGCTGTGCTCCAGGAAGGAGGTCGAGACCCGGAGAACTGAGCCGGATTCTGAGGGACCAAGGTCCTGAAACTCCTCTGGCCTCTTTGGCTGGGACCCAGTGAGCAGGAGCCTCCACTCAACCCAGCTGTCTGCAGCAGCCTGCACAGGCTCTGCTCCCCCACCCCCCGGAGAACCTGCCAACGAGAGCCACTCTCCCGTAGGCAGTACAGATAATCAGATAATTGAGGGCAGAGCCTCCCCAGTCAACCCCCACTTTCCATCATTCCCTCACTGTGCCATGAGTCGTGAGCACTGGGGGGGATAAAAATAACGTTGTTTGGGGCCACCTGGGTGGCTCAGTGGGTTAAAGCCTCTGCCTTTGCCTCAGGGCAAGATCTCAGGGTCCTGGGATAGAGCCCCACATCAGGCTCTCTGCCCAGTGGGGAGCCTGCTTCCCCCCTCCCCCACCTCTATGCCTACTTGTGATCTCTCTCTCTCTCCCTGTCAAATAAATAAATAAAATCTTTTAAAAAAAATGACATTGTTTGCACCCCTCCCACTGAATGGTGGGGTCTCATTCTCCTCCCCTGGAAGCTCCCCTGGCCCTAGTGACTGGCTTGATCAATGGAATGTCAGAAGAGACACTCCTGGACTTTTGAGGCAAGATTATCATAAGAAGCTTCTCACCTCCTGTCGGAGCCTCCTGGAGCCTCTGTGACCCTGAGCCTCGGTGTTAAGAAGTCACCATGCTGAAGAGGCCACGTGAGGCTGTGCCCATTGGTGCCTCAGCTGAGTGTAGCCTTGGAACCATCCACTTCAAGTTGTCAGATGGAGGAATAAAGTCCTCTTTAGCCTGTATTCCAACCCACCTACCCTGAATTCAACCCAGGATCTTTGTCCACGCCATATGAAACAACACCCAACAGAGCCCTGCCCAACTTTCTGTCCTGCAAAATCGTGGGGTTACCAAAGGGTTGTTGTAAGCCACTATGATGTACTTAATTATGTGGTCATGGATAACCAGAGCACCCCTCTCCATTTAGGAAGTTCTTTAAGTCTTTGCCAAGAACTTTGAAAGACCTCAGGTCAGCAACTCACTGACAGGTGGTTTCTGAGAGGGACTCTGTCCAGAAAAGACCAAGTAGAGAGATGTTGTTTTTGCCTACTTTTTCTAGTAGTCATGTCTGATTTTCCTTTGGGGATCCACCCGTCTCCACCCTCAACCCAGTCGTGGCTGTTTGTGTGGAGCTAACTCCTGCCCCCACCTCAGAGTCTGTGGCCAAGGTGGATTCAATGAGAGTCAGCCCCAGGACCTTTGTAAAAGGTAGTAACAGGGAGATGCTGCACTGGTCTTTGTGCTGGGCTCCTAAGCAGGCAGGATGGAAGCCCACAGCTGCTGCAAACCATCTCTGTCACCAGTTGGGAAGTGTCTACCCGAGAATACAGTCAACACAGAAGAAAGCAGAAATGAAATAGCGAGGGAGAACAATTATGGACACACATTTTGGGCACTTGGATCCATCCATGCCTGAAACCAGGAACCGCTGAACTTTCCTGTTACATAAGCTGATATAGTCCCCTATTTTATCAAGCTAGTTTGAGTTTACAGTATCGTATTCATTCAACTCTGCTAATTAAAGCTGTACTAGTTTTTCATGACTAATTTAAAATGTACCCCCTACAAGAAGATCTTCTTGAATTCTATAGGGGATATCTGTTGTTTGGGGTTTTCTATTGCCCAGAGAAGATTTCCTCACATACTTAAGAAAAAAATCCGCACTACCCCCACTGCTCATTATCACCACCAACATGGCTCGACACACAGCCAGACTGGCATCTTGTCTGACCCCTTCTTCCTGGACAGAGGAAATTGGGCCAAGGGTGGATCCTTGTCCCCAACTGAGTAAATGAGAAGCCTTTGCTGGGGAACTTGAAATGTGCACGTCTGAACCTATTCACTATCTTAGACTGAGAATATGTGAACGTGAATGGTGTGGCAGCTGCCTCTGCCAGGTGGACTGGGAAAGAGAAAGAACAGGTCAAGGGAGAAGAGAGTTAAAGACAGAGAATTCCCTGAGTTCCTACAATGCTCTCGTCTCTGCCTCTAGGCTGTCCTTGAGACTCAGCTGTTCTTCCAGCCTCGTGTCCTTATAATAAATTCTCCTTTTTACTCAAGTTCTCTCTCATGGGTGTCTGTACCTTACAATCTCCCTGGTCTCTCGAGTGGTTCAGGCCCATCTCCCTTCTCTTCTGGATCCATGTTGTCCTGGACCACACCCTACCTTGAGGATGACAATAAGTTTCATCATAAATGTTAACTGCAGTCAGTTGGTTGTGCCTGTCTTGAGTGCTGCAAAGACAGAGATTCTCTGGCTACTTCTGGGCTCAAAAAGAAAAATACAGCGATTGATTGGCAAGGTCTGCCAAGGGCATGAAATGGGAAGAGCCCGAGTGTTCACCATGTCTGTTCCCTAACCTTGTCACACATCCTTCCCCTTCCATACAACATCCAACTGAGCGACTCCCCTGGTCTAGACTCATATGTATTTGTTGAATAGATACATGACAAGCATGACTGTTTAAGAGACACCATTCAGGGGGATGAATGACAGGAAGTGGATGATATGAGGATGAATGGGCCAGAAGAGACAGGAGGCATCTGGTGCTCTCAGTTTAGGAATCAAATACACAGGTGTGGTGGCAGGTAGGCTAGAACGCTCTTCTCACCTCCATCTAAGTCTTGCTTATCCTACAAATTGCAATGTGAACCTTCTTACCTGAAGGGAGCTTTCTCTGATACGCCCCACTCTCACGCCTGAGATGGACCTCTGCTCTAATGAGGACTCTTCTGATCGAAAGAGTTCAGGAGTCCATGAGTATTATATCTCACTACAGGCGTGGCTGTATCCAGGTGCTCCCATGAAGGTTCTCCATATAATTCTCAGGTATTATTTTCTCTGTTGTCTTCATTCTCAGGTGGGTCCTCCCAAAACGGTTACAGAAGTGGCCAGCAGCAGCTTCAAGACTTACTTATATCCTATCAACTTCACAACTCTAGGAAATGAAAGTACTTTTTTTAAAAAATGGGCACTTGGGTGGTTCAGTGGGTTACGCGTCTGCCTTCAGCTCAGGTCATGATCTCAGGGTCCTGGGATCAAGCCCCACACTGGGCTCTCTGCTCAGCGTGGGGTCTGCTTGAGATGCTCTCCCTCTCCCTCTGCTTCTCTCCCCCCACCTCTCTCTCATTCTCTCTCTAAAATAAATTTTAAAAATCTTTCCAAAAAAAAAAAAAAACACCAAACAACAAACCAATTTCAACAACAGAAAATCCCAGGGCTGATTCTTTTTTATTATTATTTTTTTTATTTATTTATTTTTTAAAGATTTTGCTTATTTATTTGACAGAGAGACACAGTGAGAGCAGGACACAAGCAGGAGGAGAGGGAGAGGGAGAAGCAGGCTTCCCGCCAAGCAGGGAGCCTGATGCGGGGCTCAATCCCAGGATCCTGGGATCATGACCCGAGGCAAAGGCAGCCGCTTAACAAATGAGCCACACAGATGCCCCCCCCACCCCAGCACTGATTCTTACTGGCCTGGAGAAAGCCACCTATTTAGCCCTGAATCGATTCCCAAACTCTGCCCAAATCTCTTTGGGGTGACCAGGATCATGTACCTGGCCCTGGAGCCAGAGGGTGAAGTCAGCTCCCCTGTATCCATTTAGACTGAGAATGGGGAGGGGCCGTTCTCTACAGGAAAACAAGGGGCTTGTCACCAGAAAAGGAGGTATGGGAGCTGCCACCCACGCGCTGTCCCTTATGCTCCCTTGGACCCTGCAGCTTTCCCACCAAATCAGGAGCTCCTGGAGAACAAGGACTCATCCTGCTTATCCTTCACTCCTAGCCCCAGCTCGGGACCCAAAACACAGAAGTTCCTAGACCCCTCCCAGCTGCAGACTTGGCCCATGTCTCAGTGACAGAGTCAGATAACCAGGAAGGAACTCCCACATCATCCCCTCCTCAGACAAGAGACTCTCATGCACCTGCCCCCAACCAGCCCCCTGTCTGCCACAATCAAAGGAGTGCCTGCCATGTTGTGAGTCTGCTTGGTTGCCTAACCTTTGCTTCTCTTCCTCCTGGTACCACTCTTCGTGTTTCCCTTATGAAGCCACCCATTCTCTTGTTCAGCCATGTGGTTTGCATATAGTTGAATATAGTTGAGTGGGACTCACCTGGGGACACACCTTTGTGTCCTCTTGGATACGTTGGGGGGTGGTTCAGGGATCTTAATGTAAGTCACGGAGAGCGACAAGAAAAGAAGACGTGAGAAGATATTTGACAGAGTTTTGGAAAAGAGAAAGGTCAGCCCTCTTTCGCAGGGGCTGCCCTGAAGAAACTCCCTCTATTTTCCTGGTTGGCGTGAAGACGCAAGGTCTGGAACCGTCCCTGTCTCGGCCCCGCTACATGGAGCCAACGCTGCGGAGGGCAGAGGGAAGAGACGGAAAGGCATGAGGTCTTAGTCACATCTAGAGCAGCTGTATTAGAACCCCAAGGTGGAGGAGGCATAAAATTGTCACACTTGGGGTGACATAGTTCAGCACTCAAGCTGGCCACCTTCCGACCTTGAGCCAAACTTGAGTTCTAGGAGGAAGGCAGAAGGGAGAGGAGATGGGTCATTCACGGCGTCTGTTACACGCTCTGCCTCTGGATACTCCAGTTACGACAGTCACCTGATTGCTAAAGTCGATCTGATTTGGAACTCTCTACTGCTTGAACTTGTAATGGTCCTGCTTGTTGCGCCCATGAGATGCCAGTGTCCCCACCTGGGCTCTGGGCTCTACCCTTTTGCTTTTTCAGGATTTTACTTCTGAGACTAGCAACCTCCTGCATCGGCTTCCCTCCTCATTCTCAACAACTTACACACGCTTTAGGGGCTGTGGGATCTCAGCTGTGCCTGCTTACTAGAATCACCTGGGAAACTATTAAAAAAAAATGCTAATACTTTGGGTCTAACACCCAGACCCCAGAGAGAGACCTGAACCTTGCTTTTTCGAGTGCCCCTGGTAGTTGTAACGTGAAGCCAGGACTGAGAATCACTGTCAAAAGAATTGTTCATGTTGGGGGCGCCTGGTTGGCTCAGTGGGTTAAAGCCTCTGCCTTCAGCTCAGGTCATGATCTCAGGGTCCAGGGATCGAGTCCCGCATCGGGCTCTCTGCTCACTGGGGAGCCTGCTTCCCCCTCTCTCTCTGCCTGCTGCTCTGCCTACTTGTGATCTCTCTCTGTGTGTCAAATATTTAAAAATCTTTAAAAAAAAAAAAAAAAGAATGGTTCATGTTGCAAGAAGCTCTCCTTCGGTCTCAGATACCCCTCTATTGCCCCATGGCTCTGCCCACCTTTGCCGCAAAACTTCTTAAAAAATAACCTACCCTCACTGTTTCTAATTGCCTACCTTTGGTTGGCTTCTTTTTTTTTTTCTTAAAGATTTTATGTATTTATATGACAGAGAGACACAACGAGAGAGGGAACACAAGCAGGGGAATTGGAAGAGGGAGAAGCAGGCTTCCTGCCGAGCAGGGAGCCCGATGCGGGGCTCGATCCTAGGACCCCCAGATCATGATCCCAGGACCCAAAGATCATGACCTCAGCCAAAGGCAGGCACTTAACAACTGAGCCACCCAGGCACCCCTTCAGTTGACCTCTTTTTATAATTTTACAAGTTTGCAAAAAACCAGTAAGAGAAGTGCAAAAAAGTGAAATAAAGACTAATGCAGACATTTTACAAGGGCCCACCTCTTTTTGTTATGGCTCTACCCCCACAAAAGTCCCCACAGCCCAGAGAATGCAACTATTGCCTCTTTCAAGGTACACCCTGTTTGGGCAGAAGCACACAGAAAAGAGCAAAAGGTCATAGAAGGGGGTCGAGGAATGGAACCGGTGGGGGAATTAGAGACCCTGAAATGCAACAAGTTGATCTTCTATATTATTCTGGATAAAACCAGCTGCAACACAAATGCTAACTTCCCCCTACCTTCCCAAGTGCCATTAAAATGGCAGGAGAGGGATTTGTCGTGGTTGATGAAACGTGTTCAAAGATTCTTTCCTCTTCCATCGGAAGTCCATTTCCTCTCCCAAATTAACGCCGAGCCAGTCAACAGAATGTGTCAACATTGACATGTGCTAGCGCCTGCCCCAAGTCTTCAGACGCGAGGGAATGGCAACTCTGGGCTTGTCGGGGTCTAGACGCTCTGGTCCAGCTGGTGCTACGTGCAGCTTTGCCCAAATTGTGAAGTCATCGGAAATTAATCGAGCTCCTGCATTGGGCTCCTTGCTCATCGGGAAGCCTGCTTCTCCCTCTCCCATTCCCCATGCTTGTGTTCTCTCTCATGCTGTGTCTCTCTGTGTCAAATAAATAAATAAAATCTTTTAAAAATATCCTTTAAGAAAATAAAAAAATTTTCATATTATAAACTGTGAGTCAGGGCGGTTTGTTACGCAAGAGATAACCTAGATAGATTAAAGCCTATCCCCAAAGAACAGGAAGAATCCGTACCATTAATAACCTCAGGGAAATGAAACATTGCAACTGGGAAGCATGAACAGGGAGCTATTAAGAAACATACGCGTGGAACAAAAAAGGAGCTCTTGCGATTAAAAATATGATAGGAGAAAAAATATGATGGGAGGAAAAAATTATGATAGGAGAAATTAAAAAAAAAAACCTCAGTAGATTAGAAGAGAAAGTTGAGGAAATTGACCGAGGGCAACGTGATGGAAAAGAGAGAAGAAAATAAAAGAAATTGGAGAACCAGTCCAGGAGACCCCACATCTAAATCAGTGGAGTTCAAAAATGAAACAGTAGATGAAATGAAGAGAAAAGAGTAATTAGGAAATAATTCCGCAGTGAAGGGCACAAGTTTCAAATTTGGGAGGTCCTCCTAAGAAGGCTGAACGATGAGAAAATGATGGCAGTGCGTGTTTGTGAAGGTACAGAGCCCTGGTTGACGGTGGGGGTGGGGTGGGGGGATGGTTTGCAAAGGAAAGATCCTAAAAGCTTCTGGAGGGAGCATCAGGTCATACAAAAAGAACCAGGAATCCAAATAGCTTTAGAGTTTCTTTACATCAACACTTCCCTCAAAGCAATGTTCCCCAAATTCTGAACAAGAATCGCTTCCAACTTATCACTCAGATGTACGGATACACTGTAGACATTTCCGGACATGCGAGGTCTTGAAAGCTGCTCGTTCCTCCCCTGTGCGCTTTCTGAAGTGCGCTAGCTAGTAAAGGGTATGCTCCATGGAAATGAAATGAGCAACGAATGAGGAAAGCACGGGGTATGGGAACCGGGAGGGCTAACACAGCAGAGTGGGGAAGGGATCCCTAGGGGTGGTGGGGACACAAGAGCCCAGGATGACAGCTAAGTAGGGGTCTGGAGAGCATCACATGCTGGAGACAGCCTGGGAGTATGTGATGTGTCCGACATGCCGAGGGGATCCAGACCAGTGGTGAAGTTAATACAAGTATCTAGAAAACTATACGAATAGCAAACTGATCATTATTACCCAGAGAAGCCACAAACGGTTTTGTAGGCAAGAAAAAAAATACTTACAGCACATGATCAAGCTTCCCTTTGAATAGCACGCACATAGTCAAATCGCGTAAGTATCGAGTGCTGGTTTTTGCTACAGCCCTACTAAAATTCTATCTGAAGGCGAGATGAGAAAGGTTTGCTGGCATCATAGGAGCACGGCTGGGGAAGAGAAGGCAATCCTCTCTTCCAGGGGGCGGGGAGCACGGGATTGCTGCCTAAAATTAGAAAGATAAAAAAATAAATATTGATATATGCATGCTGTTCGAGATGTGGCAATCAATACTGAGATCATCAACCAAAAGAGAAGAAAGTTATTGTCTTTGATGAGGCGAAAACAGCAGGAGTGGTGGTGGGGACAGCTGTGTTGGTGAGAAACTTCCAGAACTATTTGTTTCTTTAAATCACATGCATCTAGGGCATTTGAATGGCTCAGTTGGTTAAGCATTTGCCTTGGGCTCAGGTCAGGATCCCAGGGTCCCGCATGGGGCTAGCTGCTCGGCAGGGAGTCCGCTTCTCCCTCTACCCCACCCCCTCCATGATCTCTCTTATGCTCTCTAATAAACAAATTTTTTAAAAAAATCTTTCAATCATGTGCATCTGTAGGTTTGATCAAAGTTTTAGAGTGTAAAGGAGGGAAAAAGAGGAGGTGGGAAAGAAGGAAGGAAGGAACGGGGGAGGGAAGGAGGGAGAAGTTAGGGAGTGGCAGGGCATTGAGGAATTCAAAGCAGGGGCTGTATTTGATCTCATTGACTTTTTTTTAAAGATTTTATTTTTTATTTGACAGACAGAGATCACAAGTAGTCAGAGAGGCAGGCAGGGAGAGAGGAGGAAACAGGCTCCCCGCTGAACAGAAAGCCCAGGGCTCGATCCCAGGACCCCGAGACCATGACCTGAGCCACCCAGGCACCCCTCTCATTGACATTTTTAAACATCAAGTAAGTTCCTTCCCCGGCAGGACTCTGATTTCTTCCTCCGTGTCTGGAAGGGTCAGATGATAGCTCCCAGAAGATCCCACCAGCTCCGATCATCCTGGGCTGTGGGCCAGAACAGAGGCAGATATCGAAATGCTCAAGGAAAGTAGCTCTGCAGAGGAGTCACCGGGCATGACTGTTGAAAATGTACCTTCCCCGAGTCCAGTCTCCAGAGACTGCCTTCCCGGTGTGAGGTCAGCAGGCCTGGGGAAGTGGCATTTTTAATAAGCACTGTGATGCATGTGTTCTGCTGGGCATTCCTTGAGCAACCCTGCTCCTGGCCAGAGCCCAGGAGGGGCAAGGTCACACTGAGTCACAAGTCAGTGCCCAGGACATCGGGGAGAGAGTGCCAGCTCAGGGTGCTGTCGCTTTAACATCCTCCCAGCACAGTGCCTTGTGGCGCTCTCTCCCCAAACAAGGTCGACAGAATCCACCGAGCAACTCCCTTCTCACAGCCCTCATGTCTTCTGGGACCTTCTCTTACGGGAACTGCAACTGATTTTCAATTTACAGCAGGGACACAAAGTTTCCTTTAAAATAGACTCATTCGTGGGGTGCCTGTGTGGCTCAGTGGGTTAAAGCCTCTGCCTTCAGCTCAGATTGTGATCCCAGGGACCTGGGATCGTGCCCCGCATCGGGCTCTCTGCTTTCCTTCCTCTCTCTCTGCCTGCCTCTCTGCCAACTTGTGATCTGTGTCTGTCAAATAAACAAATAGAATCTTTAGAAAAAAAAAAGAAACTTATAGAAGGGAAAAGAAAGCGGAAAACAGCAGAGAAAGGGAACCCAAGGATGCATTTTAGGGTGGGAAGATAGGAAAGCATCGCTATTTTTTCTTAGCCTCACTGCGCCTGGCACGTGCATACGGGCACTACTGATTTATGCCACAAGAGTGGCCTATGAATAAAAAAATATTGAATATATTTAGAAATGTGCTGTGTGTGCTTTACATGATAAATGGAAAACGTGACCTGACAATGGATCATAATTATGATGGTTTGGGTAAAGAACGTTAAGAGACAATGCTCTAGAGGAAATACCCAATGGGGACGCCTCCCTCGTTCATTTGGAAGATTGCGTGACTCTTGATCTTGGGGTCATGAGTTCAAGCCCCACATTGGGTGTGGCACTTACTTGAGAGCTTTATGCCAAGAAATAAGCAGGACACAAAAGAACAAATATTGTATGATTCCACTATATAAGGTATCTAGAGCCGTCAAATTCAGAGACAAAAAGCGGAATAGAGGGTAGCAGGGGTTGGGGGTGGGGAGAACGGTTTTGCTTTGTCTTTTAGTAGATACAGAGTTTGGATTTGGAATGAGGACAAAGTCCTGGAGACAGATGGTGGGGACACACCAGAGTGAGTGCATGTGAATGCGAAACACCATGAATGTGTTGTCTGAACCGCACACTCAAAAATTGTCAAAAATGGTAAACTTTAGGTTACACATATTTTACAATTAAAAAAAAAGAATGGGTGATTTATAAAATCCAAACATTTTGCCCAGAAACAATATTTCTTATAGCCATAGGCTCTCCTCTCCCTGAGGATACAAATTATGATTTTTGGTTCGAAATTCTCTTCTGCTCCCCAGATTGTCTGTTCCTTCAATCTTGTCTTAGATCTAAGCCTTCAAGGAGGGCCTGATGCTCCTTGGCCACCTGTTCCACTAAAAGCCGATTGGAAACTATGTGTGAACGGGGCCATTTCACTGGGGGACCCCAAGGACACTTGGGCTGGTCAGCTCCTCTGGAGAAAAGCCCTCCCCATTCTTGACTGGCAGGTAGAGTTTGGGGGTACAATATGGCGGCTACTAGCATGCTTGGACCCCACCAGGGAAGGGAGATGGAGCCCCCACTGCTCATGCATCTCCAATTTAAAATTTTGTGTCCCTCCCTCAGCTCTAGCGAGGGTCCCCACATCCAGACTCCCTCTAGTTCAATCTCTGCAGAAAAGAAATCTCCGATTATCTGTTAGGTTGGGGAAGGTCTCCTGCAGGCTGAGTGAGGTATAGGAGGGTGTCTGGGGGTAGGAGGGGTTCCTAACTGCGTCTCATAAAAACTTCTGTCCCATCAGCCCGTTTTCTGGGTCTCCTACTAGTACTCTCAGAGCACCTGTCTCTCCATTCATAAGAACTTGGGGGATTCTGAGATCGGAATCCTGGGCTTCTACGGTCTCCTGTCTGTTTTCCCATCCTTGAAGGTTTGTGCCTTAAACTTAGTATTTTAGTGGGATTCCAGGAGGGTGGCAGTAAAGGTATGTGCGCATGTGCGGCTGGAATTCAATTTCTGGGCACACATCACTGCCATCTGGCTCCCAGCCCCAACACCCCACCAGCAAGTCTCTGGGCAAGGCCCCAGACACTACCGTGGGATTTGGTCCCGGGCCCGCCAGAGCTCGGTGGCACAGAGCTGGGCTGGTTGCCTTACTCACACTCAGCAGCCGGTGGCACAGACTCCTCGAGGTCTCCTTGTTGACAGACCCAGTAATCATTTCTGCCTTCCTCTGACGCAGCTCTCAGATTTGACCAGTCTCTTGGCTTTCATGCAACACCCGCTCTGGGTCCTCCTTGTACCTCTGACTGATCCTCCCTGGATCTGTCTCCTTTCCATGACTTCCAGACGGCCGAGGACCAGTAGGGCACAGCCTGTTCCCTCTTCTCTATCTACACTCTCTGCCTAGTGATATGAGCCCCACCTGCGTGCCCATGCCCAGGTGCTGGGACCCCCTTAGACAGGGACCCCCTGTCTAAGAGTCCCGGGCTCTTAGACAGAGGCAGCTCAGACAGCATTTCCAGACCAGAACCGCTGAATCTGTTATTCCCCCAAACCGAAATCTATACTCCCCACCACCACATCGCTCCCTCTCTCCACGGCATCCCTGCCTGGTCCATCTTCATTTTCACTCGCACTTGACTGTGAACCTCCAAGCGCGCAAACACTGGATCTTGCCTGGGCAGGCTTCACCTGGCACATCATTGGTTCTCGAAATTATTTATTGGTTGCAAAAACTTAAGGAGTGCAAGCCAAGAAGAGCTGTAGAAAGTGGGGAGGTGGGCCTGCAGAGGCTTTTAGAGACTAAGAAGGCAAAGAAAAACGTATCTTCGTCCCTGCCCCCCGTCCTGACTCTCTCTCTGGCCCTGCATCCCTGAAGGTCCGGCTCTCCAAACCTCAGGACACCCAGTCCCTGCTCACCCAGCACTGCGGAGCCTCCCAGCCCGGCGCGTGAGCGTGTCTGCTCCGGGGACACTCGGAATGGGAGAGAACAATCCGCCGCGCGGGACCCGGACCTGGCGGGGCGGGCCCGGCGTGTCCCCAGCGGAGCCGCCAGCTTTAAAGGTCTCCGCAGCGGCTGGAGACGGCCAGACTTGCGCCGGCACCATGGCCGAGTTCAGCGTGAGAGTGTCCACCGGAGACGCCATCGGGGCTGGCACGTGGAACAAAATAGCTGTCAGCATCGTGGGGACCCGGGGAGAGACCCCCCCACTGCGCCTGGACCACCCGGGCAAGGAGTTCAGCGCCGGCGCCGTGAGTGCACTGCGGAGCGAGCTGGAGGCGGAGAAGGGAGCAGGGGACCGTCCCCTCCGATCCTAAGCCTTTCCCCTGCAGGTGGAGGACTTCCAGGTGGAGTCCCCCCAGGATGTGGGTCCCGTGCTGCTGCTGCGCGTGCACAAGGCGCCCCCGCTGCTGTCCGCCCGGGTCGGAGCGGTGGCCGGCGACGCCTGGTTCTGCCGCTGGATCCAGCTCACGCCGCCGCGGGGCGCACCCCTGCGCTTCCCCTGCTACCAGTGGCTGGAGGGCTCGGGGAGCCTGGCGCTGCGCGCGGGGGCCGGTGAGCAGGGGGCCTGGAGAGGCCGGCGGGTGCGGCCCCTAGGGAGGAGGAGGGGCGGCCCGGTGTGGGAGCAGGGGACCCGGGGCGGAGGGCAGAGCAGCTCGGGCCAGAGGTGGGGCGGGGTGGGGTGGGGGGAGCTGTTTCTCTGCCCTCCTCACCGCTCCTGTGCGCTCACAGCCAAGGTCTCCTGGGCCGACGACCACCCCATCCTCCGGCTGCAGCGCCAGGAAGAGCTACAGGCCAGGCAGGCCTCGTACCAGTGAGGAGCGGGCTGCCCTGGGGAGCTGGGGGGGAGGGGAGGCGGTGGGGACGGGAGGGTCACCCAAGGGATGTGGGGCGGCCTGGGTTCCGCTGGTAGGACACTGACTGGAGTCCCCGCCAGTCCTCTCAGGATGAGGACATAGGCATGGGGTGGGGGGTGTTAGAAATCCAAACTCCTGACACCCTCATTCCTCCTACCCTCCCTATGTGATTCAGTAGGCGCCCCTTCATTCCTACTGAACCACATAGGGAGGGTAGGAGAAGCAACACCGCTGTAACCAGCCTTGGGGGGAGCACTCTGGGAAGAGTGGGAACACAGGGGCTGGGAATGCCTCCCCCAGCAGATGTCTTGCTTGCCCTGGAGCTTTTACAACCCTCTGGGTGTTTCACCACCACCCCCACCCCCCCACCCCCGGAAAGGGGGAAATCTGGGCGGAACCAGATCTCCACCTTGCCTTCCGAGCCCAGGAAACTCATCCCGGAGGGCAGGTGGGAAAAGGGCTCTTTCTCACCCCAGGCTCAGCTGGGAGAGCCCAGTCCTAGAGGCTGCCTTGGTGGGGGGTGAGCACAAAGCCAGGGCCCACGGGGTGCTCAGGTGCAGGTTCTCGAAAGGTCGTGGTCCGGCCAACCCAGCCGCTCCCCGAAGCCTGGGCTGCAGGTTTTGTTCCAGGTCTCCCAGCTACCTGGGCTCCAACTGTCTAGGCCTTCAAGTCTCAGCATCACCTGGGACCTCCCAGGCTCTGGGGCCCACGCACCGCTGAATCAGAACGTGCATTTGACCTAGACCTCTGGGTGAATGCATTAGTACCTTCCCTGTGTGAGAGGCAGGATTGGGCCACCACCTGGGAGCAGCGGACTTTAAGTATTTTAATTGCCACTTGTTCTTTCAAGGCCAAGGGCAGTGACTGACTAAATGAATAAGAGGGCTGGCCTGCGGGGGGCCGGGTGAGGGGTGGGCTCAGCTTCATGGGGACCGATTTTGCAGGCTGTAGTGCTTGCTAGATCGAGATGCCTGAGACCTGGGCAGAGTAAATTTCTGGGCTTCCCCCAAGGTAATGGAAGTCAAAGTGCCTCCCGTGGGATGCCTGCCCAAGGCTGCTGAAGCCTTCGTGAAATCCCTCTGTGGGATGGATCTGTGGGATTCAGGAATTTTGTGGTTGCAAGAAAAAATGAGCCAGCAAGCAGACCTCGGGGGTGGGGAGGTGTGCGTCAGGAGGACATACCCTCACGGACTCCCAGATCTCAGAGGCCAGAAGCCAAGGGGATTCTCTCCCTGTCTCTGGGGGCCTAGAAGCTTCTCTCATGTTTCCCGTTTCTCTCTCTCGGTAGAATAGGTTTCTTTGGGTCCCAGTCCTCACAGTATCTAACAGTCCCTGTGTTTGCATGTGGGAGTCCAGATACCCAGGCAGAGAGTCTCTCTCTGGCTCTGCCCTGCTAAAAAAAAGAGAGAGAGAGAGAGAGAGAGAGAATTTCAACCAAGCCCATTTGAAGCTCAAGTTAGCTTTATTCAATGATTTGCAAATCAGGCCGCATCCCCTCTAGCAGAGAAGGACCCCTGAGGAGCCATAGGAAATGAGAGGCTTTTCTTGGCACATGGAGGCAGAAAAAGGAAGCTTCTAGCAAAAACCAGTGGTTTCAGGCAAGATCACCTTCCTCTGGGGAAAGGTGGGGATGTCTCAGGCAGGTTATCTCACTGGCAATGACCCAGGAATTCCAGATTGACTGGTTAAAGGTCACGATCCTGGGAGCGCTCTTGCCAATAGGTCAGGCGTGAAGCCTTGGTTTGCGGATGTGGGCTTAGCACAAGTGACTCCATTTTGCACCGATGTCTCTTTTTTAATAGCCCCCATCTCTGATTTCCCGGAAAGGACTTTGACTGGCCTAGCTCTGGCTAGGTGCCCAGCCCTGGACCAGTCACGTGACCAGGGGAGAAGTGTCACTTCGGGAACAAGGCAGGGGCAGGGCTCGGAATGCCCTTGCTTGTAGAAGGGGATGGCTCTGACAAGAGCCTCCAGGGGCCCACCTCTCCCTTTGCCTTGGTCGGTGGGTTTCCTGAGCCTTCTCGTGGACCACCTTCCTGCTGCTCCCTCCAGCTGGAAGACTTACAGCCCGGGCTGGCCCCGATGTCTGGATGAGAAGTCCGTAAAAGATCTGGATCTCAACATCAAATACTCGGTCAAGAAGAATTCCTGCTTCTACCTGAAAGTCGGCTCTGCGTAAGGATGCCCCCTCTCTCCCTGGACCTCAGCTGCCCTGGGACTCCCGCCTTCTGCCCTCCCCCACTGTCAAGGACGTGGGTCACACAGGCACAGCCTCTGCCCATCCCCAGTTCCCACAGGACAGTGATGACCTCAGGGGCAGTGGCTACTTCAGGACGGGGGCGGGGGGTGCTGCTTCCAGAGCCCAGGAAAGATAAGGCCAGCTGACAGGGGAGGGTCTCCCGGGGGGCCTCTTCCCCATCCCCACCCTTGACACCCCCTGGCAGGTTTACGGAGCTGAAACTCAAGGGGTTGCTGGACCGAAAAGGGCTCTGGAAGAGTCTGAGCGAGATGAGAACGATATTGAACTTCCGCAAGACCCCAGCTGCTGGTGAGGAACTCGGGCTGGAGGCCTGACTTCTTCCCTGAGACCTCAGCTCTCCTAGCTGTCCGGGGCCTCAGTCAAGCACGGATCCACCGTGTGACCCTGGGCAGGTCCCTGTCCCTCGCTAGACCTTACCTCCTCCACAGATCCAAAAGAGGGTGGAGACTGGGCACGTCCCTAAGCTTCCAAGACCCCTTCATCCGACACACATTGGTTGGGTGGTGACCCAGCAGACACTGGGTTGGGGCTGTGGACACAGTCTTTGTCCCCAGAGGGCTCACAGTAGAGCAGGTGAGTGGATGATAGGCTCAAAATCAAAACACTGAGTTTCCCTTGTGAAACCTGTTTTTTGGCCCCAGAGAGAGTATGTAAAAGGGGGACCTGCCTCGTCTGGGCAACGGGAGGTGTCCTGGAAAGCTCTCCCAGGAGGGGACTTTTATGCCTTGAAGCTGGGTAGGTGTTAACAGTCCCGAGAATGGGGGGAGCGCATCTCAGGCTCAGGGGACAGTGAATGAGAGGGTCCCAAAGATGGAGGGACCAGAGGCCTTTGAGGCGGGGAAGAAAGACTTCTGCCTTGGCCATAGGAAGGGAAGATAAGAGACAGAGTGGGGGAGGTGCACGGGACCCCGGGGCGCACAGGGCGGCGTACCCCGGGGCGCACAGGGAGGCGTAGCCCGGGGCGAGAACTCAGGCTTTCCCCAAGTGCAGTGGGAAGTCCTGGCTGGCTGCCAGGTGGGGACTGAACAGCCTGTGGTGCCCTGGGCAGTGGCAGGGCCTGGGACTGGAAGCAGGTGGGGCCAGAGCTACTCAGGATGGAGCGTGTGGGGACCATTGGGAAGAGCAGGAGGGGAGCACATGTGAGCCATCCCCAAACCTACCAGCAACCAGCTGCAGGGGGCTGCCGGTTCCCAGATGCCAGGTGACAGGAGAGGCAGGGCCAGGGCAGCGGCCCCCAGGGCTGTATTTGGGGCTGATGAATCCTGGCCTTGGGGCGTCAGGTAGATGGCAGGACAGGCGGGCTGGGGACTCAGGTTTGCTGCTTGCTGAGACGCAGTGGCTGAAGCCCAGGCTGAGAAGGATACAGAGTGGGAAGCGAAGGGAGCCCAGGATGGACCCGGGAGCAGCAGCTCCACCATGAAGCTCGGGGGAGGGGGCGTGGGGGTGGGGGGAGTGGGCTTCCATACTGAGATGGCCCGGCCCCCCCCTCCCCCCGCTGCCTGCCCCCACCAGAGTACGTGGTCAAGCACTGGCAAGAGGATGCCTTCTTCGCCTCCCAGTTCCTGAACGGCCTCAACCCTGTTCTGATCCGCCGCTGTCGCCACCTCCCAGAGAACTTCCCCGTCACGGATGACATGGTGGCCCCGGTGCTGGGCCCTGGGACCAGTCTGCAGGCTGAACTAGAGGTGAGGGACTCGGGGGTCCAGGCTTGGCCCACTGCCATCCCAGTGCCTTCGGGGCGTCCCCTGCTGGAGAGGGCCTCGTGCCTGCAGAGTTCCTAGGGACCTGCCCCCCCCCCCCCCCCCCCCCCCCCCCCCCTATGTCCCAACAGCACCCTCTCCCGGGCACACTCCTTTCCCTGCCCTGAGTCCTCTCCCCGCCCAGCCCTGCATCCTTTAGGAAGCCACATGGCAGCCCCTGCTCCTCTTTTCTCTCCTGCAGAGGGGCTCCCTGTTCCTGGTGGATCATGGCATCCTCTCCAGCATCCACACCAACGTCGTGAACGGGAAGCCTCAGTTCTCTGCGGCCCCGATGACCCTGTTGTACCAGTGCCCCGGGGGAGGGCCGCTGCTGCCCCTAGCCATCCAGGTCAGCGTCTGGGAGGGGGCGGCGCAGGGGGAGGGAGGGGTTTGACAGAGGGGTCGGCGGGCACCCCACGCCCCCACTCCCTGCACCGGCTCCTCCTACAGCTCAGCCAGAGCCCGGGACCCAACAGCCCCATCTTCCTGCCCAGCGACAACAAGTGGGACTGGCTGCTGGCCAAGACGTGGGTTCGGAACGCCGAATTCTCCGTGCACGAGGCGGTCACGCACCTGCTACACGCACACCTGCTGCCTGAGGTTTTCACCATGGCCACGCTCCGCCAGCTGCCCCACTGTCACCCACTCTTCAAGGTCAGCGGCTCGGCAACGTGGCCCAGACTGGGTCCCCGTACCTCGGGGTGCTCCGCAGCCTGTCCCCATGTGGCCCTATCCTTCCAGGCGGGGGTACAGAGCCCCCCCATCCTGCTGCAGCCGCCTCTCCCTGCACCACTCCCCTGGCAGCCTGCTTTCCCCCAGGCCCTGAGCCTGGGCGAGGAGCATGGGGGCTGGGGTGAGGGAGGGGACGGCACGGGACTGCATGGGACTTCTTAGGGGAGAGCGGTCAGCCGCCATCCAGAAGCCCCGTTCTTTGGAGAGATCTAAGGCAGATGTCAGAGTGTGCACTTGACTCTGAGGGAGCAGTGGGGTTCTTGCAGAGAGCAGCAGGGGTGAGGGAGCCTGAGGAAGGAGACCCACCTCTCTAATGTGGGCTCCGCTAAGCCTTCAGAGGGCCCACAGGGCTTTCCCCCAGGGACATGGGGCATCTCTTCTCCGAAGAATTCTCCCCTGCGGGATCCACGGGTCTTTGGATTCTCTGATCCTTCCTTAGGCATTCTCCTGGGTCCTTTTCTCTCCTCTCCAGTCCAGGGCCTGGTACTCTGGGGGACGGTCCATTTTGCTCCACCAGCCTGGTTTTCACGGTGTGTGGCCTGCGCAGGGGTCAGTAAACCACAAGATGCCAGAGCTGGGGGGCTCGTAGTGCTCTCCCAGATCAGCCCCCTCATTTGCCCGGAGAGAGGAAGGTACCAGGCCCGGTTTACAGAACAGGATGCTGGTTGAAGCCCAGCTCCTGGAATGAGGTCTGGAGCCCCGATCCCAGTCCCCAGCTGGCCCTCGTGTCAATGTCATCTCTTTCCATGGGTGATTTATAAGACTTGGTGCCTCGAGGCAGGGAGGTCTGGGGCTGGAGGGACGCAGGCCTCACCCACCTCGCTCTTCTCTGACCCTTACAGCTGTTGATCCCACATACTCGGTACACCTTGCATATCAACACTCTTGCCCGCGAGCTGCTCATTGCCCCGGAGCAGGTGGTAGACCGGGTATGTTCTGCCTCAGGGAGGCTGGCGGTTGGGGGCGAGGGGTTTGGGGGGGATCCCACCAGTGCTGCCTCACGCTTCCGGGGCCCGCGCTCCGGCACCCAGGAGTTCTGTCTCCCAGTCCACAGGCATTGGTGTCAGGGGCTTCTCAGAGCTGATACAGAGGAACATGAAACAGCTGAGCTATTCCGTCCTGTGTCTGCCCGAGGACATCCGGGCCCGAGGCCTCGAAGACATCCCCAATTACTACTACCGCGATGACGGGTTGAAGATCTGGGGGGCAGTGGAGAGGTGAAGGGGCCATCCTCAGCGAGCTGGGGGTGGGGAGGGCCCGGGGAGGCCCCCGACAAGGAGGAGGGCTGGACGTGAATGACACCGAGCCGCGTTGCTCCTCGGAGAGGGTCAGGGCGAAAGTCGGGACTGACCCCGGCGCACTTGCAGCTTTGTCTCCGAAATAATCCACGTCTACTACCCAAGTGACACAGCCGTGCGAGATGACCCTGAACTCCAGGCCTGGGTGCGGGAGATCTTCTCGGAGGGCTTTTTGGGCAGGGAGAGCTCAGGTACGGGGACCTCAGCCCCTGGGCCCCACCCTCAGTCCCCTGCAGCGGGGTCCCGAGGACCGTGGTGGCCGCACACCCAGTCCCACTCCCCCCGCAGGTGTGCCCTCCGAGCTGAAGACCCGGGAAGCCCTGGTGCAGTATGTCACCATGGTGATCTTCAACAGCTCAGCCAAGCACTACGCCGTCAGTGCTGGGCAGGTGAGGAGGGTCCGTGCCGGGCCAGCGGGACGGAACGGGGCCGGGCTCCTAGGACTCAGTGTTGCCTTCTCCACTCCAGTTTGACTCCTGTATCTGGATGCCCAACCTGCCGCCCACCATGCAGCTGCCACCCCCCACCTCCAAAGGCCAGACAAGGCCAGAGGGGTTTCTAGCTACCCTCCCGCCGGTCAATGCCACGTGTGACATCATCATTGCCCTCTGGCTGCTGAGCCAGGAGCCTGGAGACCGAGTGAGTGTGGGACTGGGGGCCAGGCCAGGCCAGCTCTGGGGCATGTGAGGGGGTGTCCTTTCCCTTCTCTGGTCCGGATACCCTGCACTGCCTTCGAGACACTGGGTCCCTTCACGCCACTGACCCTTCCCGAGGGGACACATGAACGCTGGCCCTCTCACAAGGATGGTCAGATGATCAAATGACTTGATATCAAGTCCCCCTGACTGCAAGGTGATCGTGCCAGGGGTGGGGAACGCCCCCTTGAACTCTCCGACTTGAGCTTTCGGTCCCCGAGAGCTGCCTGCAGTGACCCTCAGTGTCTAGAGCGGGGGCAGGGGCAGGGATGAGGCTCGGAGGGAGGCTGCTTCCAGCCATGTCCCTGGGGTGGATGGCACAGGCGAGTTCCAGCTGCTGAGCAGCCCCTTCACTTGACCTTGTGGTTGGTTCCCAGAGGCCCCTGGGCACCTACCCAGACGAGCACTTCACGGAGGAGGCCCCTCGGCGGAGCATCGCTGCCTTCCAGAACCGTCTGGCCCAGATCTCGCAGGAGATCCAGGAGCGGAACCAGGGGCTGGAGCTGCCCTACACTTACCTGGACCCTCCCCTCATTGAGAACAGCGTCTCCATCTAAATCCCCCAGAGAAGGGTGTGCTCTGAGGCATACCTTGGACCCCATAAAACCCGGCCCCTGTATGCCTCTCCTGGGACAACCAAGCCACAGGGAACTCCCCCTACACACCACAAAACAACAGAAACAAAACAGAGAAACCAATGACCCCAGAGAACAGCACCCACGTACCTTTGGAAGACTCCAAGTTTCAAAGTGCTTGATCGCCCACAGCTCCCTTAAAGGGTTTTATGACTTTGTGTTGCCTTGTGTGTTTGCATTACATTATGATGGGGGAGGGGGATCCTCTGGTCCCACTGATCCCGCTGACCACAGCTGGGTGGGTCTAATGGTCGCCTGATCGACCGAAAAATTGCCCAAGAGGTTGATAGTGACCCATAGTCCCAGCTATAAAATGAGCAGCCCACTAAGAAGGGGCTACCAGAAGCAGGGCAGAAGGAAAGGGGCAGCTGTCTGGGCAGTGCCCATGTACGCTTTCCTAAAAATTTGCTCCGAAGTTGGACAAAAAGTTGCATATTATAAAGCAGTCTCCATATCCAGAGAATTAGAAAATAGCAGAGCCGTAATAATCATAGGTCGCCTTCCGGATTCAGTCCTCAGTGATGGGTTTCCAACACTGCATGCACAGTCTTCCTTTCTGTCCTTTTTTCTTGTCCCAAATCAAGAACCGTCCATTAAGACCAAAATGGCTCCCTTGGAATTCACCTAACATTACCATCTCTGGCTCAGATTGTAGATGTCACTGCTTTGGTGTTTGTGGCTCGCTAAGTTTTATAAAACAGTGTGGACAGAACACAAAATGTATTCGGATCACTGCACAAGCACGACCACTGAGAGAGGGATGCACGGGGAAGTTGCTAGTGGGCAGCTCCCCAAATGCCTATTCTCGGCTGAGATTTGGGGCCACAAATGAGTCAGAGACACGGAACTCTTAAACTCTTGGACTCCAAGCAACAGAAGACAATTCCTGATAATTTAAGTGATAAAAGCAATAAAAGTGGAAAAGAAACTGAGTATCTCGAGGGATTAAAAAAAAAAGCATTAAACAGGGTCCTTGGGAAGGACCCAGGAGGCTCTGGTCACAGGACCCAATGCACAGCCTCCTTAGGCATCGCTGTCGAAATGACCAAGCTCCTACCATTTTTGTCTTTGAATTCTCTGTCTCAAGAGGCAAATTCCATGAGGAAGGGTCTGTCTGACTTGGCTTGGGGTGGCAAAGAGTATTAGTTGCTGGGGCAGAAAGCTTGTGCTTGCTAAATAGCTCCGGCTGGGACCGTATGACCAATGGTAGCCAGTGGTTCAAGGAAGAAGCAAAGTATGTCATTTCCACGATGAGGCAGTTAGGAGCTGACCTGCCTCCCTCACCCTTCCCTCGTCCTTGAGGCTACCTTGGAGGCATGTTCAAGAAGACATGTGCCCCCTCCTCTCCCTGATCGCTAGACTGCAAGCTCATGAGGATAGGCTCCCTAACTGCCCACCACAGCGCCTGGCACACAGCAGGTGCTCGGTAAGTAGGGGTTGAGGGGAGGACGTCATACCCAAATGATTCCTCAAATGCTTCTGTCCCCCTTTGCAATTACCTGTGTGTTTCTCCAACTAGACCATGAGTTTTTTGAAGGCAGGAACTGGGTCTCACTTATTTTATATTCCTGGTGCCCAGCACTGTGCTGACAAGATGAGAGAGAGCTAACAAATGTTTGTCTGGTGATGGATAAAAGGGAGAATGATTGAATGGATGTAGGGATGGATTGATGGATAGATGGTTGGATGGATGGATGGATGGGTAGATAGGTGGATAGATGGACAGATGGACAGAAAAATGGATAGATGAATGGGTAAACTACTGAGTTGGAAGGTAATCATGCTCTGGTCAATATTTGCGGGGCACCTGGGTGGCTCAGTGGGTTAAGCCACTGCCTTCGAATCAGGTCAGGTCGTGGGATTGAGTCCCGCATCGGGCTCTCTGCTCAGCAGGGAGCCTGCTTCCCCCTCTCTCTCTCTGCCTGCCTCTCTGTCTACTGTGATCTCTCTCTCTGTCAAATAAATAAATAAATAAATAAATCTTTTTAAAAAACCACTAGTATTTGCTTCAATGTATGTCTTATGGGAGCAACTATCATCTGGAGAAAATGGAGAAACCAACGCAGCTCAGGAGGGAAAATCCAAGAAGTCAGTCTCCAATCCTCCTTGGAGAAGCCACCACCACCTCCACCACCCAGGCCTGTGACCCCTCTGACTCTCTTTGTCTCTCTCTCTCTGTCTGTCTCTCTCACACACACCCCAGTCCTTGGACTCTTGGTTGATGAGCTCTAAGAAGAGAAGGTTTTTACAGGTAATGTTCACCTCTAGGGGAGATCTAATTCAGTGTGGTGGTAACCTTGGCCTAGGGTGGGGACTTCCTCATGGACAATAAGGCATTGGGCATCCAGACCCCAGAGTCATGCTGTGGAGAACCCCACCCTCGCTGGGCTCGCTGGCCAGAGGAGGAGAGGTTGCTCCCTCTTAACCACTCTGACTCTAGCCTTTCAGTTAGGGAATAAGGGAGTATAGGGCACAGCATTCTAGACATGGGGCAGAAGCTCCACTTTCCCCTGCCACTCCCTGCACAGCGCTCCAGGACTGGGTAGAGTAAGTCACCAGGGAAGGAGGGAAGAAAAGTTCTGGGTAGGGGGGCACCAAAAGGGGTAGAAACAAAGATGCAAAACTCTGGGGCTCAGTGGGTTAAGTAAGCCTCTGCCTTCAGTTCAGGTCATGATCCCAGGGTCCTGTGATCGAGCCCCGCATCGGGCTCTCTGCTCACAGGGAGCCTGCATCCCCCTCTCTCTCTGCCTGCCACTCTGCCTACTTGTGATCTGTCAAATAAATAAATAAATAATCTCTTAGAAAAAGATGCAAAACTCTAAGACATTTGTGCAGAACAGGTGAATGGAACAATGGAGAGGCAAGATGTTGTCAAGCATGAAATCAGAGACACAAGAGGGGTAACTATGTGCAGACATAGTAAATATCTAAAACACAGGAAGGAACTGTACCACTTAATAACCCAGCAGAAGGGGCACCTGGGTGGCTCAGTGGGTTAATCCTCTGCCTTCAGCTCGGGTTATAATCTTAGGGTCCTGGGATCGAGCCCCCGCATCGGGCTCTCTGCTCTGCAGGGAGCCTGCTTCCCCCCTCTCTCTGCCTGCCTCTCTGCCTACTTGTGCTCTCTCTCTCTGTCAAATAAATAAATAAAAATTAAAAAAAAATAACCCAGCAGAAAACAGGGCACACAATAGGAAACTTTTTTAAGAAGCAGTCCATAAAATAAACCTCTCTCTCCCTGTCAAATAAATAAAATCTTAAAAAAAAAAGTGTACATACCTTGTATTAAAAATACTTTATTGTTAAAAAAAGGCTAACTCTCATCTGAGCTTTCAGGGATTCCTTATCTTTTTGCTGCTGGAGGGTATTGCCTTAGCGTTGACGGCTGCCTACAGCTCAGGGTGGTGGGTGCTGAAGGCTGGGATGACCATGGAAATTTCCTAAAATAAGACAACAGTGAAATTGGCTGCACCGAGTGACTCTTCTTTTCATGAGTGATTTCTCTGTAGCAGGAGACGCTGTTTGATAGCATCTGACCCACAGGAGACCCTCTTTCAAAATCGGAGTCTGTCCTCTCAAGCTCTGCTGCTGCTTTATCAAGTTGGTTCACGGAATATTCTCCGTCCTTTGTTGTTCCTTCAACAGTCTTCACAGCATCTTCGCCAGGAATAGATTCCATCTCAAGAAACCACTTTCTCAGGGCGTCTGGGTGGCTCAGTCATTAAGCATCTGCCTTTGGCTCAGGTCATGATCCCAGGGTCCTGGGATCGAGCCCCACACTGGGCTCCCAGCTCAGCGGGAAGCCTGCTTCTCTCTCTCCCACTCTCCCTGCTTGTGTTCCCTCTCTCACTGTGTGTGTCTCTCTCTGTCAAATAAATAACATCTTTTTTTTAAAAAGCCACTTTCTTTCTTTATCCATAAAAAGCAGCTCCTCTAAACTAGGGCAGCCACTGTGGGAAACAGTATGGAGGGTCAGCAAAAAGTTAAAAAAAAAAAAAAAAAAGAGCT
This sequence comes from Mellivora capensis, assembly GCA_004024625.1. Taxonomy (NCBI): domain Eukaryota; kingdom Metazoa; phylum Chordata; class Mammalia; order Carnivora; family Mustelidae; genus Mellivora; species Mellivora capensis. The sequence continues at coordinate 41,602 of PISX010017557.1, forward strand.
ACTCTATGATCCAGCAATCCTGCTGCTAGGTATTCGCCCTGGCAATACAAAAACACTAATTCAAAGGGATACGTACCCACCACCCATGTTTATAGCAGCATTATCCACAATAGCCAAGCTATGGAACCAGCCCGAGGGTCCATGGGCAGATGAATGGATGAAGAGGACGTGGCATAGAGATACAATGGAATGTGACTCAGCCATAAAGAAGAAGGACATCGCCATTTGCAACAGCACGGATGGAACTACAGAATATTATGCTAAGCGATACAAGTCAGAGGAAGACAAACACCATTATGATTTCACTCAAGCAGGCAAAAGGGGAAAAAAAGAGAGAGAGACAAGCCAAAAAACACCTTAACTCTCAAGAACAAACGGACGGTCCCCAGAGTGATGGGGGTGGGGCGATGGGGAAATCGGTGATGGGGAGGATGAGCGCTGGGTGATGTCTGGAAGTACAAACGAAACTAACAATACACTATATGTTAACGAACTGGAATTTAAATTTAAAAAATTTTTAAAGGAAAAGAAAGCAATTCCTCCTCTGTTAGAAGATTATAGCCATTCAATCCCATCTCCTGGCTCCACTTCTGATTCCAGGTCTCCTGCTGTTTCTACCACCTCTGCAGTGACCACCTCCATTCCAGACTTGAACCCCCCAGAGTCATCCTTGAGCGTTGGAATCGACTTCCTCCAAACTCCTGTTTGTGTCGATACTGTGACCTCTTCTCATGCATCATGAATGTTCTTAATGGCACATAGAAGGGAGAATCCTTTCCAGAAGGTTTTCCATGTACCTTCCCCAGATCCATTAGAGGAATCATTGTCTGTGGCAGCTAGAGACTTACAAAATAGATTTCTGAAGTAATGAAACTTGAAGTTCAAAATGGCTCCTTGACCTATGGGGTGCTGATGGCTGTTGTGTAGGCGGGAATGCAAACGACACCACGGATCTCACTCCCCATCTCCATCAGAACTCTGGGGAGACCGGGTGCATGGCCAATGAGCAGCCATATTTTGAAAAGAATCCTTTTTTCTGAGCAGTGAGTCTCCACAGTGGCTTAAAATATTCAGGAAACTATGTCGTAAACAGGTGTGCTGTCGTGCAGGCTTTGTTTGTGCATGGATAGAGCACGGGCAGAGCGGATCTAGCATCATTCTGAAGGGCCCTGAGATTCTCAGAATGTAAACGAGCATTGGCTGCAACTTAAAGCCACCAGCTGCATGAGCTCCTAGCCAGAGGGTCAGCTTGTCTGTCCTTTGAAGCTTTGAAACCAGGCATTGACTTCTCCTCTCCAGCTATGAAAGTTCTAGATGGCGTCTTCTTCCACTAGAGGGCAGTTTCATCCACACTGAAGATCGGTTGCCGAGTGCACCCAC
>PISX010017558.1:0-35742 GCA_004024625.1 Mellivora capensis
GGGGATGCGGAGGAAGGGAGCGTCTGTCGGGGCGGCCCAGGGGACCGAGCCCCTGCCGGCGGGGCTGGGCCCGAGGTGGCGGGCTGGGGGGCCGGGGGGGGGGGCGTGTGGTGAGCGCTGGCGGTCGGAGTTGGGGGGGAGGGGATGCGCCTGGAGAGGAAGGGGTTAAAGGTGGGGCCAGCCCTACAAACGCGCACACACTCCCTACTCAGACCCGGTCACACGCCTTTCCCTGGCACTTAATGGGGCCTTGGGGCGGGAGGGTGTTGGGCCCCGGGCCTGAACCCTCTCCACTCCAGGCTCCTGCCGCCCGGCTCTGGGAGGTCGTGGACCCCACTGTCTCAACTCACACCGCACGCCGAGCCCCCTCTTCTACGGGCACACACGCTCCGGAGCGCGCGCGCGCGCGCGCGCGCGCACACACACACACCTCGGACATTCCCATAGTGCCTCACGTGACACACGGCCCCGAACGTGCCCACCCTTCACACACGCTCACGCACGCGTGCACACACGCACACACACAAACACACACGGCCTCTGGGCCACTTCCCAACTCCATCCCTGACCCTGAGCCTCAGCCCTGCAAAGGCACTCATTGACTGTGACACACCTACACTCATTCACAGACACACACACTCCCCCCCCACACACACATGCCAACTACAGACACACATTCATAAACAGGGCCAGGAGAAGTACACACGCACCCCCTCGCCTACTCTCTGGGAGCCCTGAGTCATTCCTGCCCCCTCCCAGGGCTCCCCATTTCCCTGTGTGCCTGCACATGGGCGGGCTAGGGAATTCTCTGGCCCTCCCTCCCCAGGGCTGCCCCTCCCGGCTGTGTGTTCCCTCTGACACTCTGTGAGGACTTCCTGTGGGTCTCAGGTCAGGGGCGAGGAGGTCCTGGAGGGTTGCCACAGCCCTGGTGTGAGTGGGGGAGGCACTTCCTTTTCCTGAACTCCGGGATCCTGCAGGAAGAAGCTGGGAAGTTGGGCGGGGGCCCCACAGAGGACGTCCTGACAGCGAGGGGCTGACTCTCCCAGCACACTGGGCCTTAGGGAGGAGCTGGGGTGCCAGAGGCCTGGGATGAGCAGCTTAGCAGAGAGGTACTTGGAAAAGTGAGGCCTGGGGGTGGAGAGGGGCTGAGGAGTGTCAAGGCAGGCCTGGCTGGGTCCTAACTTGGGAAGATAGCCCTTTCCTGTCTACAGGTCTCCCTGGGTTCTGAAAGGAATTCTTCCCTACTGCTGGCCTGACTTAACTTGTTCCTACTTCTCCCCCCCGCCCAAGTCTTCAGCTGGTTCTAGTCCCTTCGGCCAAAGGCAGCAGAGAAGAGAAGACAGCCCTTGGGGGGAACGGGGCGGGTGGGGGGGGGCGGTGTGCAGCTTCCAAGCTGCCTCTTGGCTGGTAACAGTGTTCCTCAGGCCAGGTCGAGGGATATCAGGGACAGCCTCCAGGCTGCACTCTCCACCGTTGCTCCTGCTCTCCCAGGAGGCCCAGTGGGGGCCGAGGCCCAGGCCCTTGCCATGGAGTCCATGTTTGAAGATGACATCAGCATCCTGACCCAGGAGGCACTGGGGCCCAGTGAGGTGTGGCTGGATGCCCCAGGAGACCCCTCGCTGGGTGGGGAAATGTGCTCCGCCTCCCACTTTGCCCTCATCACAGCCTATGGGGACATCAAAGAGCGACTGGGAGGCCTGGAGAGGGAGAATGCCACCCTCCGCCGCCGTCTCAAAGTCTATGAGATCAAGGTCAGAACTTGGAAAAGATGGGGGTCTGGCTCTGTGTGTGTTGGGGTGGGGGTCGCTGAGGGGCAGGAACTGGAGATCCCAGGAATCCCAAAGAGGAATCAAGATCCACACTCTTGGGAACTTGAGGGTCTCTTGTGAGGGATGTGGGTGCTCTGAATGGAAGAGTCAGGAAGGGATCGGGGGGCCAAAGCGATGGGACCTTGGAACTAAACAAGATCTGGTTGGTGAGAGATGCCTCCAGGTGGTGTGGGTCGCAGTTGAGCAGGGGGAGGGAGGGACCAGGACTTTGAGGGGTGGGGGGCCTAAGAGAGGCTGAAGCCTGGGCAGGGAGTTGGGCACCAGCTCTCCTGAGCGCCTGCCTGCCCACAGTACCCGCTGATCAATGACTTTGGAGAGGAGCACGGCTTCTCTCTGTATGAAATCAAGGATGGGTCCCTGCTGGAGATGGAGAAGGTCAGCCTGCAGCAGCGGCTCAACCAGTTCCAGCATGAGGTGAGCCCCTTGCTGGCCTCCCAGCCCAGGCTGGGCTCCCTGAGCTCCTTGCTCCAGCGGAATTCCAACACCTCCCCCCACCACCTCTGTCTCCGTGATCAGAGATGGCTTCGGTCCTCCCTAGAATGGGCTGCAGCCTCCCCCACCCCTCCACTGGGTGCTGGATGTGAGGGGGGGAGGCACGGGGAGCTGCTCGGTCCCCACATCAAGGGTGGGCCTGACCGTCGCGTGCCCTCTACTCCCTCCGGGCCCTATCTAGTTGCAGAAGAATAAGGAGCAGGAAGAACAGCTTGGGGAGATGATCCAGGCTTATGAGAAACTTTGCGTGGAGAAGAGCGACCTGGAGACAGAGCTGGGGGAGATGGTGAGGCCCAGGGATCCAGGGGTGCTTGAGCGTGTGACCCTTGTGGCTTGATGGCATGTGACCCCACATGTGTGTGTCTGTAGTGTGGACCCCAGTGGGTTCCTGTATGTCTTTGAGTGGCCGTCGCCCTTTAGAGTGTAGCTGAGTGTGTCGTACTGGTTGTGAGTGATTCCTGGCACACCCCTGGCCACGCAGTGTCCCCGCGGATGCTGTGTTTCCACGCGTGTGTTTGGGTCTTGTGCTGGGTTGACTCTGTGCCTGTGGACCTGTGCCTGGAAGGCGGCGTGGGCAAGGGCAGAGGGGATCAGGTCCCCATGGCTGCTGGGATGAGTCTGGCGTGTGTGTGATTCTGAGCAGGGGCATGGCCATGTGTGTGAGTTAGGGGGGCTGGCGTCGGAGTCAGGAGACGTGATCTCTGCCAGCTCCTCCCTGGGTCACATCACTTAGCCTTGGCCCTCCTCTGGAAAGGGCTCATGAGAACCACAGTGCTTCGTTGTTGTGGGGCATTTGTGTAAAAATGCTTTGCCTTCATCACTATAAACACTTACACGGCCCTTATTGTGTGCCAGGCACTGCTATGATCTCTTTAGATATATTTACTGATTTTAATCCTTAGAACAAGCGTACAAGGTAAGCGTGGCTGTCTCCGTGTTGGAGACGAGATGGGTGAAGTCCAGAGTGGTTGTCCTATAGACAAAGAGAAGTCGTGACGCTTCTGAGGGGGTGGCTGTGTCTGGACCGATAAGACGGTGTGGTCTGTATGTGTCCCATGTGTTTAGGGCGGGGAAGAGGCCTTAAACCTGACCTTGCACGGGGCAACAGCCAGAAACACCTGCATTGCAGTTGCTGAGAGACGGGACCGCACACTCACAGCCACTGAGATTTCAGCTGGGATGTGGGACTTGGGGCCTCAGCTCATTGTGGGGAGGTGGCGTCCCAGACATGTGGGAATCCTGGGTCTGGGGAGCCCTCAAGGGTTCCCAGGTGCTGGGCAGACCCTACCCTTTGTCTCTCCCGGCAGCGGGCCCTGGTAGAGACCCACCTGCGGCAGATCTGTGGCCTGGAACAGCAACTTCGGCAGCAGCAAGGCCTCCAGGACGCCGCCTTCTCCAGCCCCAGCCCCCCGCCCACCCCTGCCCCACCATGTGCCGATCTGGACCTGCACTACTTGGCCCTGCGAGGGGGATCTGGTTTGAGTCACGGTGAGATCTCTGGGACCCCCGATGTCCCTACCCCGAAGTCTCCGAGCCTAACCCCTGTTTCAGCATCACTGGACGCCTCTCCCTTCTGGGATTGGGGCTCAACACCCCATTATAATGTCTTAAATTTCTCCCATAGTTACCCTATCCCTCTTTACCACTTGTTCCCTTACCCAGTTTCTCCCACCGACACTCACCCCTTACTGCCTGGTTGCCCCAGGCTGCCGTTGCATGCAGTTCCCATATGTGTCAGCAGAGGGCACCTCCACTCAGACCCCCCGCTCCGCCCCCCAGGCCTGTCCCAGGTGGTGAGTAGCAGAGGCCAAAGGACTCTTGGAGATTTGAATGTGGCCAGGGAAGTCTTTCATGAGGCCATCTTACTTTGTCCCTGGCCTCCAGGAAGAGTAGAAGAAGCAGCTCAGACCGTCCTTCCGCACAGCCCTCAGTAGAGGCTTCTCGGGACGCTTGGCCTGTGGCCGGCCCTTTCGGATCTCTCATGCTGCGGGGCTCACCTGTTTCAGTCTCTGCTGGTCTGGGAGTCAGTGGAGGGTGCCTGGCAGCCGGACCCAGCCTGACGTTATCCTCTGTCCTGCCAGCAGGCTGGCCGGGCCCCACAGCCAGTGTGAGTGAGCTGGAGCGGCGGCGGTTGGAAGAGGCTCTGGAGGCTGCCCAGGGCGAGGCCCGGGGGGCTCAGCTTCGGGAGGAGCAGCTCCAGGCTGAGTGCGAGCGGCTGCAGGGGGAGCTGAAGCAGCTACAGGAGAGCCGGGCCCAGGTAAGGGGCAGGGACTCTGGAGGCCAGAACCCTGCCCAAAGCTCCACGGAGTTCTCGGGGCTGCTGGAAGTAGCCTTTAGAGGCTTAGGACTTCCTTCCTAGGTATAGACTGGCCCTGGGAGTGTTAAGGGGTGTGTGTGGGGTGGGGGGTCTGGGCAAGATGACCGTTGGCATCTGACCTCAGTCTTCCTCCCTAGGATCTCGCCTCCAACCAGTCAGAGAGGGACATGGCATGGGTAAAAAGAGTCGGGGATGATCAGTAAGTCACATCCGAAATCCTCTCCTTCTTTGCCTCTGTGCCCTAGGAGTGGCATTTCCTGGGTCCCCCCACTTCGGTTCACTTCTCCCACTCTGCTTGGAGGACCTCTCTTCCAGCATCAGGGTTGTGGGGTTTGGTGTGCTCTAGTGGCTCCGCATGCTTCACAGGAAGGAGGTGGCCTTCTGGGATGTTCTCTTTGCTTCTGGCACCCGAGCTCATGCCTCCTTGTGGTGTCGGGTTGAGACATCTCAGCAGCTTTGCTGCTCTGTTCTGTGTCCCCTGGTGAGTTCCTGGGCCTCTCTGGGGCCCCATTTTCTGTCCCAGTAAGAGGGCCAGCTAGTTGGGTTAACTGTCCCCTCCCAGGTGAGGAGGAAGGAGGTGGTCTCTTCCAGGATTTGTGGTGCCTTGTTTCCTGTCTCAGGAGAAAGCAGAGGCTGAGAAGAAGAGGGGCATCCTGGAGTTCTGGGGCAGCAGGGAGGGGAATTAGAACCTGTTCTGCTGGGGTGTCCCTTGGGACTTGCCCTGGGAAGGAAGGGCCGCAGGAAGTAGGGAGGGAGCTCTGTCAGTGGGGAGTCTAATGGAGGAGGCTTCTGGGGCAGCGTTGGGCAGCGAGGGAGAGGGCGAGCGGCGGCCTGACAGTAGCGAGCCTGATGCTTTTCACATCCGCACCCTGAACTCACCCTCTCCCGCTTTCTGAGAAACAGAGCGCAAGCCTCCTTCCGCCTAAGTCTTCTCCCCTGAAACCAGTCGTGTGGCACAGACTCCCTACTTTCATGGGAGGGAAGACTGAGGCCCGGAGAGGGGCAGAGACTCCCTCTCCAACACACTGTCTACCCAGCGATGGGACCCTAGGGGTCCTCCTTTCAGTGGTCTTCCTTCTCACCTTCCTCCAGGCTTCTGGCCAGTTGGGGATACCCCTCACCTCCCTCTGCACCCTGGGGTGAGGGCCTGGGTGGAGCTGTGATAGCTGGGGGATGAGAACCCAGTTTGTGGGACTGGTGGGTGGGATCCCTCAGCTTGGCTGCTGGGGGTGGGTTGTTGTGTGCGCCCTCGCCCTAGCTTGTGGGTCTGGGCACATGCGAACCCATGCGCCCCATCCAGAACACACACACGCCTTCTAGAAGCCTAGCTTGCCACAGACCTTACAGCATAGGGGCCTCTATGGCTCACTGAGTCCCAGCCCCTCTTAGCAGCCCAGCAGTGATGGCTGCCTCCAACTGGGTGCATCCAGGGAGAGGACTTTTTGGCAGGGCCAGAATTTGAACAGCCAGGCTGTCAGTCCTTCCAGGGATGCTGAGTGTTTTGCTTTACTGGCTTCGGCTCTGCAGCCCCAGGTTTCTCTCCTGGGCTCAGAGGTCAGTCGTTACCGAGAGGTGTGGGAGGAAGGTGATAAGGTTGGGAGGCCGGAGAAGGACTGGCGGATCTCAAGGGGCCAAGGCTGTGAGTGAGCGAGGAAAGGAGAACTCCCAGAAGGAGCTTGTGGAGGGCGAGGGTCCATGCTCTGCCCCTGTGGGCAGGACAGCCCCTTCCCTTCCCTTCCCACCCGGGGCACCTGCCACCCTAGTCCCTTTGGCCAGAGGAAGCTGCGCTTCGCCCAGAGGCTGGCCAGGCTGCTCTTACCAGGGGTGACCTCCGGTTCCTCTCCTCTGTCCTAGAAGGTTGGGACTCGGCTTCGGCGCCTCCTGGATCTCTCACCCTGGAGCCAGCTGGGCTCTGTCTTGCCCAGCCTCACACTTCTTTTCAAATGGAGCATCTCTGGACAGCCCCAGCTTGGCAAGAGTTAATTCTCAGAGGAAGTCCTCACTCCCCCGGCAGTTTTATTTTCTTATAAACTCAGCTCCTTTTGGTAATTGCTTCCCGAGGGCTCCCTCCCCTGTCCTCCCACCTGAGGCCTCAGTCACCTGCTCTCAGCTCACTTTCCCCCCCCCAGCCCCTCCTCTTCCTTCCACTTTGTCCAGACCCTCCAGGCTAGTGGGAATTTTGCCTGTGGGGTCTCCCAGGAGAGGAATGTGGGGCTGATTTACCCCCATGGGGGTCTCGTGTGTTCCTGAAAGGGGCTTACCTGTCTCCGTTTGGACACCTCCAGGCCAGCCAGTTTTATTGTGGGAGTCCTGACTGTTAAAATAGCCCCCCCCCATAACTGCCTCTGCTAACCCTACGTGGCCTCCCACTCCCGCCAGTGGGTCTACCCATGCCGAGGAGACAGGCCTTCGAGGCAGCCCTGGCCCCAAGGATTCCCAGTCCTTCCCATCCCAGCCCCCAGCCCACCAGCTGTGCTCAGCGGCAGTGTTCCTCTGAAAGCGGCCTTCCAGACCAGACCCGACTGGGCCACTCTGCCACCCTCCAGGTCTGACCTCTGGGCAAGGTTGCCCTGCTGTTTGGTCAGCCCAGCACTTGGTGGCTGCTGCCCAGGGGACAGGGACAGGTTGTCCCAGAGGAAGAGCTGTTGGAGGTCAGTCAGGGGCCAGAGGCAATGATGAGGGAGGGTGGGAGTGGAGACCCACCTGCTCCGTAGGAAGCACAGGGAGGTGAGGACCCCAGAGTGTCTCAGCTGAGGGCTGGGGGGAGTGTGGAACCCATAGACCCCTCCCCTCGAAGCCCAGCTCAGAGTCTTAGCTCCCGAGTGTGGCCTTTCTGAGGGTGTGGCTAGTGCTGAGGGTGGAGGGGAAATTGTGGAGTGGGGGTTCCTTGAGGGGGCTGAGGGCTTGGATGGGCAGGGAGTGAAGGGAGTGAGGGTGCAGTGAGAGAGGGGAGCCCCCCTGTGAGAAAACGGGGACTCAGTAGGAGTGATGAGGAAGAGAACTATAGGGCTTGCTTTTTTGCCGACGTGGGGGGCTCATTGTTGCAGCCCTGGCCCTTTTCCGCCCCCCTCCCCACACCCCTCTCTCCGCCCACAAGCCTCTGCGTGGGCTGCGGTTAGTGGTGGGGGAGAAGTGTGAACTCGGAGAGAGAGGATGGAAACTCTGCACAGAGGTCAAGGGCAGTGTGGGGTGGGTCAGGACGGAAGTCGGAGACCCCCGTGTACCCTGAACTGAGCCTCATGCCCCAGAACCAGCAGGCCCAGGGCCTCCCCCTTCACGCTTCTCACCCTCCCTACTTCCTTTCTTTCAAATCTCCTCCAGCCAGGGTAGGGGCGCTCACAGGAATTAACCCTGAGCACTTGCAGCCTTGGGACTCCCCGAGTGGGGGGAGCAGCTCTGAAGTCGGTGCCCAGCATTCCCACCTCATTGTGGTCCAAGGGACCAGGGGGCTTTGAATCTGTCTCTGACTCTTTCCTTGCCAGGAAGGCAGAAGAGCAGCTCTGTCTCTCTAGATGGGAAATTGCACATCCTCCTGTCATTCCCAAACCAAGGTCAGTGAGCTGGTTGGTATCTCCAAGAAAGGATCAGCATGAGGTTCTTTCTTTCTCTGCCTGTCTCCTGGGCACTCCTGGGCCTTCGTCCAGGCCACACACTGTGTGAGGCCATTTACCTGCAGACTCTTGTTCTCACCAAAGATACGGCGAAGGTCTTGTCCCTTTCTACTGCTGAGCAAACTGAGGTGCAAAGAAGTTCAGTGACAGGAGAAGTTAAGTGACAAGTTAAGTGTGAATACCCAACGGGTCGTCCTGAGCAGGTGGGGCGATGGTCTCTTTGGTGGTTGTCTGGTTTGGGTTCTTCCTCAGGTGGGCGGCTCTGCTGTGAGGGACGATCAGGTAATTTGTTGAGGTAACCAGGTCAGGGTTGCAAGTGAAAATTTCAACATGTGAACGCTTCAGAAATCCTCATGATTCTGCTGGGGCCGCTCGGGGGAACCAGGACAGCCCTGGGCACACTTGGGATGCGTGGCTCCCCACCCACACAGGCATACTGGTTCCCAGCCCCGGCATCAGCTGCTCAACGTGGCCGTCTCCAGGGAGGCCTTCCAGATGCAGCCAACATCTAGCTGTGCTGGGAGCCCAGCAGGGCTGCCATGAGGAGCCAGGCTCTATGGACCGCAAGTCATAGCTGGTCGAGGAGAGTAAAGGGGCTCAAGGCGCCTGAAAGGAAGTGGTAGAGCACTGGGTTGTTGCAAAGTGACTTCCTCCTCCCCCCCCCCCCCCCCCCCCCCCCCCCCCCCCCCCCCCCCCCCCCCCCCCCCCCCCGCAGCCTCAAGTCCGCTCCACGGCCTGGTGCCTGTGGTTCCCTCCCCAAGGGTCGGGCGGGAAGACTGATGCTGGGTGTGCCCGAGGGTGGTGGAAAGTTCGGCCCCTCAATTCCCCCACGAGGGTGAGGGGGCTAAGGGCAGCTGGGGGCAGCTCTGGGCAGAGATGGAAGGGCCGGGAATGCTGGATTTTGGTTTTTCCTCCTGATTCTGAGTCAGCTGGTGATTTGACCAGCTGTGTGATCCTGACCCAAATCCGACCCTAATACTGATCGCATTCCCGGTTTTAACCCTACCCCTCATCCAGACCCCAACTGTGTCCACAATCCTGATGGAAAATGAGCTGTCAACCCCAGCCCTAATGTGACCCTGACCCTAGCCTTAATCCCGACCTCAAGTCCATCCCTAGTTCCAGTGCCATGGCCCAGCGCTGGCCCTCCCTGTGACCCGGCCCAGCGTGGGCCCCCAGTGAGCTTCCCTAGGGAAGGCGCGGCAGAGTCTGTGTGCCTCCCAGCTGGTCTGGGGTGGAAAGAGCCCCTTTATGGAGGAGGAGGAGGCTTTGGTCCCTGACCTTCCTCCTCTCAGTGGCTTTATCAGTCACAGTGAAGATCATTGCTTCCAGATGGAATTTTGAGATCCCGGACTTATTCGTGGAAAGAATGAATGGAAGGATAAGTCAATGAAGGGTGGAAAGATTTGCAGCGGAGGGAGTCCTCCTTCCTGCCAGCTCTGCTGTTTGCACTCTGGCTCCCCCGAAGGTGCCAGCTCAGCGGGCTGAGGAGCCAAGAGCAGGTTTGAGTCCCTGCTCTGTGCCACCGCTGCTCTGTGACCTTGAGCCAGCTTAACAGCTCTCATCTTCCACATTTGTCTAGCACCTTCCTCTCTCCTCCCAGGGCAGGGCCGGTGATGCTCAGGCTACTGCGGAGCTCCCCAGCCTCCTCCTACTCCTCTTTCCCTTCTGCCCCCCCCCTCAGCCCCCCAGCTCCCCGCTTTCCTGATCCTCTTGACAGGCGGTATATAGCTTAGTGGTCAGCAGCCTGGACCTTAGAGTCCGGGGAACCAGAGCTCCATTTCAGCACCTGCCCTGCTCCTCGGCTTGAGGGCTCTGTGAGCCTTGGTTGTGTCATCTGTAGCACGGAGAGAGGAGTGGCCATGTGATGGGGTTGCTCTGAGGATTCAGGAATGTTCTTTAGCATCGTGCCCGGCCCCATGGTAACCCCTCATCCATTCTTTTCTCCCTGGGTCCCTCCCAGGTTCTGAGAGATGCAGACAGAACTTTCCCCCATAATTTTTTTTTTAAAGATTTTATTTACTTATTGGACATAGAGAGACACACAGAGAGAGGGAACACAGCAGAGGGAGTGGGAGAGGGAGAAGCAGGCTCCCCGCAGAGCAGGGAACCCGATGCGGGGCTTGATCCCAGGACCCTGGGATCATGACCTGAGCTGAAGGCAGACGCTTAACGACTGAGCCACCCAGGCGCCCCTTTCTCCCATAATTTAAGCCATAAAGAAGTGCCCAGAGCAGCCATCTGCTGCCGTTTGCTTGGCCCATGCTTCCCAGACAGTTGCGTGGTGGGAACTACCATTCAGGTGTGGGCCGGGAAGCCAGGAAACGGAACGTGTGTTCAGGTGCACGTGTGCAAGCCTTGGTTGTGTTGTGAAGTTGAGATTTTTTTCCACTGAATTGGCAGTGTGTTCTAATGTGAGTCATTCAGGTCATCAGCATCTTTGGCTGCCTGGGGCCTGTGCATCTTGAGGTGGGAAGAGAGGCTTGATGGAAGGGGCGGCCAGAAAGGGCCGTGGGACATCAGGAGATCAGGCCCCAGCAACTCGCCCAGGGTCTCAGAGGTCTTTGTGAGGCTGCCTGGGGCTGCAGGACATTCATACTCACGGGTCTCCCCAAGTCCCCCCCTCCCTGCACCTGGTCAGAGCTGGGGCGTTCTGGACTAGGGGCTTCTTCCATTTCCTGCTGACCCATCTGTTTTTCCGTGAGGAGGGTGCCAGGAGCAGGGTGGTGGAAACTGGGGTAGGGGAGAGATAGGGGCCTGGGAACTGAGTGTGGCAGGTGAGATCTCCAAGCCGGGCTGTATCTGTCACCTGAGATACAGCAGTGAAGGTGGATAGGGAACGAGACTAGCAGCTGCTCCCTGCTCCGTCAGAGGGAGACGCTCCATCCGTGCCCTGCTCAGAACCCCCTCCTGCTCCTGCCACTGAGAGCCTCCAAAACCCCCAGTCTGAGGGGGGAGACGTCGCTCCTGCATTCAGAGGGAAGAGGGGAGCTGTCACTGGGGAGTCCTCAATTAAATATGGGACACCCAGGCTGGACCTCCTGGTCTGATGGGAGAGATGCCATTTCTTCCCACAGACCCATGAGATATGAAGGTCGGGGAACACAGGACACATCACGTAAGGGCTGAAACAGGGTAGAATTGAGGTTCCAGCACCTCAGCCAGGGCTCCCGGCAGGACTCCCTCCTCTCTGCTCCCCTCTATCCCTGTGCACCCTCAAATGGGTAGTGGGCACTCTCTCTCCCTAGGGAGCGGGCTTGTCTCCCAGAATCCAGCCTCTTGGCAATAATTTGGGTTTGGCCCAGATGGGTTAAAAATAATTTTGTCATGGGAGGGGCATTTGGCTCCCCCATCACCCAGCTAGCCCCAGGATTAGCAAGAGAGAACCAGCCGGTGAGCAGTGAGCGTAGAGTGAAGCTCAGTCATTATCAACCCTCTTTGCACCTCGGCTTTTCCTGCCCTCTGAAGCCCTAACCTCAAGACTTCCCCTTCTTTCCTCTAGGGTCAGACACACACACATATGTGCGCGCGCGCGCACACACACACACACACACACACACTCTCAACACCGTTCCTCACAGTCAAGTGACCTCACTCCTGTCTTCACTCTCTCCCCTCCACATGGATCCTCTCTCCCATGACCATGACCTTGGGATGGGCACAGGGCCTCAGGGTCTGAAGACACCCCTCCCCGACCTTATTCATGCCCATCACCCTACAGATCCTAGAGCAAGAGGCCTACCTCTGGGAGCAGATCCATCTGGAGTGGCTAAGCCTCTCTCTGCCACCTCCCTTCAGCTCCAACTTCCCCAAAGCTCCAGAGTCCCTTCTGGAGTTGGGAAGGGGGGTGGGGAGATCTGAGGAAACCAAACCCCCGCCTCCCAGGCTCCTGCCTCCCAGGCTGTGTCCAAGCCCGGAACAGAGATGAAAGCAGTGACCCAAGGCAACCGCAGAGCCGCCTGTGAGGTCAGGAAGGGCTCCCTGGAGGGGTGCAGCCCAGGCTGGGAGAGGGGAGGGGCAGTGTGAGAGAGAGAACCTTTCGTGGGGCTGGGTCAAAGTGACCCAAAGAGAAAGGAAGAGAAAAGGAAGTGGGTGAAGTTTTGCTAAGTTCAGAGCCCTTCCAGCTCCATGCAGGTGGGTGCCCAGGAGGAAGTGGGAGGAAGAAAGGGAAGAAGAAAGGCAAATGGATGGGGAGGCTCAATTCATTCTTCACTTCCGGAACATCCCCCCGGGGGTCAGGCCTGGACAGGGTGCTGGGAATAGAAATACAGCAACACGATGCTCCCTTTTGAAGAACTCCCCGTGCAGTTCCAGAGCAAGGTGACTTCTGCTGAGTGTTCCTCGTGGGTGGCGCCCTCTGGGGGTGTGTGGTGCACGACAGCTATTTCCAGAGCTCCCCCTGGAAAGGAGATCCCAGAAGGTGCGGGACTGGAAGCTCAGGGGCAGCGCTGAGGTGGAAGGAGGGCAGTGGGCGTGGCACTTGGCCAACCCGGGTTCTAGTTTATCAGTTGGCTCCTCTGGCAAGCCAGGAGGTCGTGTCCTCACCTACAGAACTGCATAGCACTGGTCCCCAGTCCTTCAAAGGGGGAGGCCTCCCCGTGGACCCCTGCCCCCAACACACAGGTTGTACTTATGCGTTTAGTAATCACTCTTGGAGAAAACTCAGTTACCAGAGCTACTTTCAACTCAGGGCCGTTTTTTGGATGAATCTGTTTTATTTGTCACCGCAGCTTAGAAAAACATTTGCACACACCTGTATCAGATGTGCTCAGGCCGTAGACAGTGCTTTTGGTGAACACATGGCTTTAGGGACCCCTGGTGTCACTGAGCTCCCCAGCCCAAGCCCCTAGTCGGGGAGACACTGCCCTAGTCCCAGGTAAGGTTCACTGGGAAGAGAGGGAGGCTCCCTGGAAGAGGTGGTGTTTGAGGTAGACCTTAAACCCCAAGAGCATTTCTGCAGTTGGGGTAGGAGGGCCCTGGAGGGAAGGGAGAGCCAGAGGCTGGGCATCCGCAGTTCTTCCTCCACAGCTGTGACAGTAAACCCGCTAACCTCCTCACTCCCTGCCCTCTGACCTCAGGGTCAGGGGCAGGCTGGAGTCAAGCCTTGTCTTGGGGCGGGGGGATGGCTGGGGTGTCCTTTAGGGTGAACTTGGCTTTGGCTTACACGGAGCTGACAGAGGAGCTGGGCCGGCTCCGGGAGTTGAGTGCCCTGCAGGGGAGGATCTTGAGGACGCTTCTGCAGGAGCAGGCCCGGAGTGGCGGTGAGATGGGTCCTGGAAGGGGAGGCTGGGAGCTGGGTCTGAAGGGAGGCTGGAGGGCAGCTGTGGCTCCTGTCCTGTGTCCTGGGGCCACGGTTGCCTTCCTTTTCCCCGCTGGGTCTTGCCTCCCCGTGGTCCAAGGAGAGCTGGTGGGCCGCCGTGGCTCCCCCACCCAGTTCTGACGCCTTCTCTCACCCACCCCTGTCCTTCCTTGCACTCGTCCTGTCCTGCTTCTCTTCCAGGCCAAAGACACTCACCGCTGTCGCAGCGCCACTCCCCGGCCCCCCAGTGCCCCTCACCGTCCCCGCCCGGGCGGGCGGCGCCGCCTGGACCCCCGTGCCAGTCCCCCGCCCCCCAGCGCCGCTCTCCCGGGCCCCCGTGCCCCTCGCCCCAGCAGCGCCGCTCGCCGGCCTCGCCCTCCTGCCCGTCGCCCGTCCCGCAGCGCCGCTCACCGGTGCCGCCGCCATGCCAGTCCCCCAGCCCGCAGCGCCGCTCCCCGGGGTCCCCCGCCTGCCCGGCCCCGCAGCCCCGGCCCCCGCCACCCCCGCCGCCGGGCGAGAGGACGCCGGCGGAGCGCGCCTACGCCAAGCTGCCCAGCCACCACGTGAAGGCCGGCTTCCAGGGCCGCCGCAGCTACTCGGAGATGGCCGAGGGCGCGGGCTACGCGGGCGCCTCCCCGCCCTGGCTGCAGGCCGAGGCGGCCACGCTGCCCAAGCCGCGGGCTTACGGCGGCGAGCTCTACGGGCCCGGCCGGCCGCTAAGCCCGCGGCGCGCATTCGAAGGCCTCCGGCTGCGCTTCGAGAAGCAGCCGTCGGAGGAGGAGGAGTGGGCTGTGCCCACCAGCCCGCCCAGCCCCGAGGCGGGCGCCATCCGCTGCGCCTCGTTCTGCGCGGGCTTCCCCATCCCCGAGTCGCCCGCCGCCTATGCCCATGCCGAGCACGCACAGTCCTGGCCATCCATCAACGTGAGTGGGGTGCCCGCGGGCTGGCGGGGGTGGTGGTGGGCTCCCGCCCTGGGCACCGGCCCCCCGCCTCCCCGGGCTGCCCCCGCCCTTCGCTTCTCTCTCCCCGCCTTTGGCTTGCGTGGACCCTGCCGGCCCCTGATGGCTGGCTGGGGCATGTTCATTGCCGAGGTTAAGGGTCTGGCTTGAGAGTGACAGCCCGGGATTGATTCCATACCTCAGCGTTTGGCGGCGGGGAGACCTTGCACAAGCTACTTATCCTCTCTGGTCCTCAGTTTTCTTATCTAATTCCGTTAGAGGGTTTCCGAGAGGGAGGCAGGGAGGCAGGGAGCCTAAAGCCCTCTGTTGCACACTAGTGATGGGGGCCGTGATGACAGCCACAGGTTTCCCGCCCACACGAGGGTCGGGACTGTGCATCCAGCTCCCTTCATCTGGCCTCAGAGCTCTTTACCAGCTGTCCTAGAAGACAGCCTGTCTTGGGGCTCTAGCGTTTCACTGAAATAATGAGTTTCCTGAATGTCAGAGCCAACCCTTGCTACCTGGAAGGACCAAAATATATTCCAAAGCCAGATAGAAAATTATTTTTGGGTTGTACATTATTTGGGATTATCCATTGCTTTGAGTTATGTGGGAACCGTGTCTTAGTCACTCTGGGGGCATGTCTGGGTCTTGGCTTCTGCATTATGCCTCATTACTGCATATACCCTGGCAGGCTAAGCATACAGGCCTCCTGGGGTCCTATGCCCCGGGTTGGGGCAGTGGATGCTAAACTGGTGGAAGGTGGGCAGGGATGGCGGGGTAGGAGGGATGGTGCTTACAAGGGGTAACCAGGCCTTCTCTGCGTGTTGCAGTCTTCTCTGCCCTGGGTCTCAGGAAAGGGCAGGCTGGGCTGTGGGGACCATGAGGGAGGGTTGGGGACCTTACCTAACTCCCCTCTCTCTCCACAGCTTCTCATGGAGACAGTGGGCTCTGATATCCGCAGCTGCCCCCTCTGCCAGCTAGGTTTCCCTGTTGGGTACCCGGATGATGCCCTCATCAAACACATTGACTCCCACCTGGAGAACAGCAAGATCTAGGGTGCCTTCCCCACCCACTGGCTGTTTCTCCATCTTCTCTCATCACCCCCAAACACTCACTCACTTTGAATGCTGCATGAATCTCGTGGGGGGCCCCTGCCCCTTGCGACCCCCAGATACCTCCACTAGCTACCGAGTCAACGTGTGTGCCGTCTTCCCTGGTCTAGGCACCACTCAGCCCTGGCTCTTTCTGGAAGGCCAGCCGAGGCTCTCCCCAGCTCCCTGGTTTCTGCCTGGGGCGGGGGGGGGCGAGGATCTGGGCTGGGCTGGGGAGGGCCATCCCCTGCCCAGCCTCTCGCTCTGCCTTTCTGTTCTCAAGACAGGGTTGGATCCAAGAAAGTGTCTAGTGCTTGGGCCTGGGGGAGGAGGAAGGTATCAGAGGACTCTGGGAGCTCCCCTAGCTTCTCCCCAGATGTCCATCTTTCTCAGGCTGTGCTCTGTCCAGGGAGCACCTCTCGGTGGGGTCCCAGAGCCTGCCTTGCGCAATGATGCTGGTTCCTCCATCCCATGGCCAGCTCTGGGCTCTTGGCACGGTCCCCCCCTTAGGGGAAGGAGGCATCTCATTTCTTCCCATTCCTTGCAGGCCAGTCGTGTTCTCCTCTGCCCCGCTGGGGGCGAGAGTGGAGAGGGAGGACCCTGCAGGACTTGGAGAATTCAGCCTAAAGAGGCTGCCCTGAGGGCAGGGGTGGGGGCGAGGGGGACACGCTGCCCCATGACCCCCAGGCCAGGGGAGTGTCTGTGCTAGCCTCCCAGGCCCCTGCACCCCCCGGAGCCCCTCGCACCAAGACACAGATGGTTAAGACAGATGCTCCCCTCCACCCTTACCCTACTCGAGTCCCTGACCATACAGGTGCCCTGGAGCTTGTGTGTGACTCGGCCTCTGTTAGCTGGGTGGGTGTCGTCAGCCCTGCCTCCCAGGCCAGAACCTGCGGCTGGGCCCAGGGTGCTGTTGGAGATCAACTTCAAAAGAGCTAACCCCCTTCCCATACCCCAGCGACCCACATTCCCTCTGTGAAATCTACCTCAGAGTCGTACCCTCAGAAGGATGGGTAAGCAGGAGGCCAGGGGGTCCCTAGGGCTGAGGTGGGGAGCTTCCTAAGGCAAGAGCCTGCTGCCCCACGATGAATCCAACTCCCCGCCCCACCGCTCCCCGCTGCGAGCCTCTCCCAGGTCTTAGCCCAGGGCTGGTGGCAGTGGGCGCTACCCGTCAGTGCATGTCCCATTCTGATCCAACACTTCCAGCCCCCCCCCCCCCCCCCCCTCACACCCCTCTCCTCCTCCTCAGTGCAGGGGAGTGAAGAGGTGTGTCAGGCAGGAAGGGACCAAGGACTCCTGAGACACATGGCACTGTAACTTGAGGGTTCCCCTGGGGAGGGGAAATGGGGAAGGGGGCCTGGAGAGGGAGGTGGGGGCCCCTGAGCTCTTTGAACAAGTTGAAAGTCCAAATAAAACTTACCTGTTCCATCTGCTCTTGGTCTGTGCTGTCCCTGGCTGGGGCGGGAAGAAAATCCTGGGTAGTAGGAGGTTTTACAGACCCTCTCGAAGAACTGCAACCATGCAGGGTTGCACTGGACAACGGGACGGGATGCGTGGGGCATCGGTGTTTTAGGGTGATTCCGGAGACGTGAGTATGGAAGTAGGCACAGATGACTTGTGACATGGAGTTTATTTAAACTGCATCTTTTTAAAAGATTTTATTTATTTGTTTCAGATAGAGAGCACAAGCAGGGGGAGGAGCAGAGGGAGAGGGAGAACCAGGCTCCTGGCTGAGCAGGGAGCTGGAGGGAGGGCTGGATCCCAGACTTGGGGATCATGACCTGAGCCAAAGGCGGACGCTTCACCCCCTGAGCCACCCAGTGCCCCAATAGAGGATGTCTTTGTGACAAAGCAGCCAGCCCAGCCCTGAGCAGGTGGCGGGGACTCTTGAACTTTCCCTCTCAGCAGGTAGAGGTTCCAAAGCCTTGGGGGTTCGGGACCAGCTATGTCTTCACCTAGTGATTTCTGCATCCCAGGAACCAGGCTTGGCCTCAAAAAGGAAGAACCCATGTTCCACATCCTTATGGTTCTGAGAGCGGGGGAGGGGCTGGGCTCCAGGCTCAGCAGCTGCCTTGAAAGCCCCACAACGGGGGCTGTCAAAGCCAGGTCATAAACCTGTGACTTTGGCCCCAGTCAGAGCTGTGCCCTCTGTCTGCAGAAAAGGCCTGAGCTCTATTCACCAACTCTGGGTGCCTTTCATTTCCTCATGACCCCTGCAGGCCAAGAATTCACTTAAAAGGCTGGGGCAATTGCTCATAGAAGGCTGAGGTTCAGCTCCAGATCCAGGGCAAACATTCCTCCCCATACAGTGCCAAGGTTCAAACCCCAGTGGGGAGATGTCCCAGCTTTCTCAGCTCCTCTGTTGCAGTTAACAACTACAGCTGGCTTCTAAAAGTTCTTCCAACCTTGACTCCATCTGCAGCCAAATCCTGAGTGCAAAGAAAGGTGAGAATAGCCATTCATATGGGACATGGCTTCATAAACCGAAAGAAGGTTCTGGAATCTCCTGGAACATGGGCACTCAGTGTACCCTGCTATTCTTCCACCTCAGACAACTCCCATGGAAGAAGACAGCACCCAGGTTTCTGGGTCAGGTCCTTCTTGCATCTCTGGAAACATTTGCTAGCATTTGAGTGAATTAGGGGTGGTACAAGGACATGAGGCAAAGAAAAATCCCAGTCGTTGAGAGAAAAAAGGCAAAGGATGACCTGGGAATGAACTACAGGCTGGGGCATGACCTGGGGAACCACTTCCGGTCCCTTGGCATGTCTGAAGGTTAGAGGGAAACCAGGTATCCCATAGCCTGGACATCTTTGTGGTCACCGGTGTGAGGAGGGCATGGGGACATAGGGTGCATATTCTTTTTTTTTTTTAAGATTTTATTTATTTATTTGACAGATGGAGATCACAAGTAGGCAGAGAGGCAGGCAGAGAGAGGAGGGAGCAGGCTCCATGCTGAGCAGAGAGCCCGATGTGAGGCTCGATCCCAGGACCCTGGGATCATGACCTGAGCTGAAGGCAGAGGCTTTAACCCACTGAGCCACCCAGGCACCCCTAGGGTGCATATTCTGTCAGTTTGTCTCTGGTTTCTAGGGACCTGGGAAGGGGCTCAGGTACAGGGCAGAAAATTGCTGGGGGCTGGGAGGGAAAGGAGAAAAAGGGGAAAGCCAGTGTGTGTCCCCAGCCCATGTCCTCCAGAACTGCAGGCTTTCATTTAATGCCCCCCAAAAGGAGAGGACATGAGAGGTGGGGGAGCTAGAGGAGGGCTGGGGAGCCCTGCCAACACTCCTCCCTCTCTTCTCAAGTAGGATGGCGATCAGACAGGGCCTTGGCTACTCCGGGTACCTGTTAGTCTGTGGGAGTAGAGTAACATAGGGGGCTCTCTAGGGCCTGAGAGAGTGTGGGGACAAAAGGATCCAGATCATGAGGCTTCTGGAAGGATGAGAAGGCTGCAACAATTTTCATAGGGACAGAATGGAGAGGAGACCGCTGTTGAGGCTGGAGAAGACACCCAAAGGACCCACTGGCTCCTGCCAGCCTAGACCCAAAGCCAGACGTGGTAGGGATTGGGGAGATGCACAGGGACCAAAGCTGGCACAGGTCTATCTCCAAGGGCTCCGTGAAGGGCCGGCGCCCAGTAACGTTCTCTCCGGCTGTGGCCCCTCTGCCTTCAGTCTCTCCTTCACCACGAGCGGCCTCATCTCTGGGGACCCTACACCCCTGCCCTTCTCTGGGAGACTCTGCCCCTCTTCTGGGTCCCTGTGCAGGCTGCCAGCTCCTTCTAGAAGTTGATGTGTGCGTGTGCTCATGCGCGTGAGCACACACACGCTGTGTGTGCGTGTATGTGTCAGGGGAGAAGCTGATCGCTAACAAAGAGGAGGGGTGTGTGGGTGAGTCAGCCGTGTTAATGAGAAACAACTCACCCCGCTGATTAGGACTAATGAAGAAGAACAGAGGGGGTGACATCTTTATATAGGGTGGGGGGAGCAGGGCCGTTTCCCTGGTCCCACTTCTCCCTCAGCAAGAACAAGAACAGAGCCACTTTGGCTTCCCCAGGAAGAATTGAGGTCAGATGCACAGATGAACCATCAAGGACAAGGTGGATTCTAACTGGGAAGGAGGGGGACAAGGTGTCTGGGGCAGAGGCCAGCTCCTGGGGGAAAGTGTGAGAGATCCTCCCAGTGCCCTGCTCTCTTCCTGCCCTTCCTCCAGTCTCTCTGTATTGATTCCAGAGAAACTAGGGGTTCTCAGGGCTGTGCCCCAGGGTTGCCCAAGTGCCATTGAGGTCTAACCAAAACTGCAGGGCCAGGGAGTGCTGGGGAGGGTGCTCCAGTCTCTGCTGCTCCCATGGCCGCCTGGAGAGAAGGCTTTGGTCTGGGCATTGGATGTCTCTGCGGATGGTAATGACCCAGGGAGGCGTGGCAAGGTCAAAGGCTGGAGGGGGCCATGGTGGGGGGAGGACCTGGACATCAGACGGCTGCCCTGTCCTTGGGGCAGGGGCTGGTGCCCCAGAGAACCCACTGCTTCACTCACCCTCCATACCAACTGAGCCTAGGTCAAGGGCACAAGACATGCCTCACAGATGTTCCAGTTGGCTGTGTGAGCGTGGGCATGGGGGGAGGGAGGGAGAGGCTGGGAGTGGGGACAGGATGGGTGTTGGCCAACACCTCCTAATTTGCATTACCACTGACACCCTTCTTGACCAAGAAAATGGAGCCAGAAATAACAAGGGGGGGTGAGGTGGTTCCCTGGGGGGCTCTTGGAGGTTCTCTTTCCTTGCCTCCAACCCCCCCACCCCCCAGTGCGGGGAGGGAGGCAGGAGGTCAGGCCTTTTCCAGACCCACAGCTGGCCCCAGGCTCCTCCTTCCCCAGATTGGGCAGACACCCCAGCCCAGCCCTGCCTCAGTCCTTCTCCGGAGCAGCGTCCCCTCAGCCTTCCCTCCCCTGGAAACTGTCTCCCCGGGGACCCTCTCACAGCTCTCATGCCGCAGCTCTGCCTACCTGGTTCTCTTCAGTCCGGGTCCTGCTGCTCTGTCAGATTGAGCATTTCCCAGGGCAGCTCCCACTTGGGAGCTGCACAAGGGAACATTCGGCATGAGAAGTAGTCCAGACGCTAGTAGGGGAGCTTGTGAGGAGATTCTGGAAGTGGTGTGAGGTGTACTAGGATCCAGTGTGGGACCCTGGCCCGAGGGCTATGGGGTAAGCGGGAGGAGGACCTCCCAGCTCTGGGAGAGGCCTATGGCGCACATTTACTTGGAAGCGGCTCCGGTGCCAGACCTCTCCTTTGTGAGTTCCGTGGCGAACAGAACCAGGACTGTGCCCTATTTCCTCCCTGCCCCCGTGACTACCACACAGACCCCCCCCCCCCGCGCGCGCATTTGGTGCCCATTTATGTGCACTGAATTCACTCCTGTCTCAAAGAGCAGAGGGGATGCTGTGGCAGGCACAGCTTACAGGACAGAGACGGCCGAGCTAGGAGAAGGAGCGCCCTCTCGGCCAGAGGGGTCTGGGACCTGGAAGAGCCAAGTGGTGAGGGCGGAGGCACAGCAGAAGGGCCTGGCAGGGAAACCAGGTCGCGAGAGACAGCCCAGAGAGCTGTGAACACAATGTGGGAAGGAGCGAACAGTGAGCTGAGAGCCCCCCCTTCCCCCCTCCAGAGATGCTATTTTGGAGGGAGAGAATATATGCAGTGCAGGGGGCAGAGTGTGGGGGGTATGCCAGCTCCTCTGGGGGTCAGCTGGATGGCCCGCTGCCTCCACTCCTCCTGCCAGCCATCCCTACTGGCCCTGGAGCCTCTCCCCACCTCCAAGCGCTTTCCTCCCTGCTGGAAGAAAATCTTCTTGCTCTCTTGAGCACAAGGGGAAAAAGAAAGAGTTAGGAGATTTGCAGCTGGCCTCTTGGCACCCCATTTGAGAGCCCCCTGAGGCCTCAGACCTAGGGAGAAGCTTCTATTTCCATTGCTTCCCTGGACAGAAGATGTGGAAGGTACTGCGGGACACGACGTGAGGCAGGTGCGCAGTACAGCTCAGCGGGCCTGAGCGCTTCTCGCCCCCAAGCCAGGACTTAGGGTCCCCCCTTAACATCGAACTTAGGGAGTGAGTTAGGTATTAACAGAGGTCAGGGAGGAAGGCATTTCCAGGGACAACTGGGTTTGCCCACAGGAGCTCTGGCCCCTCTGAGCGGGGAAGCCAATCTTGGCTCCAAGGGCCAAGAAGGCTGGACAGAGGTTGGTGTCAAATAAAGCCCTTGCTTGACATGAAGGGAAATTCCTGTACCCTGGTTCAACCCCCTCTGAGGGGCCTTGACTCATTTTGGGATGAAGGCTCCAATGCCCTGTGGGTTTCTGTGGTTGCTGGGGGTGGACACGGTGCACAGAGAAGGTAAGCACTGGGAATGAGCAGAGACTTTTGTTTTCGTTTTTGGAACTGGGCTCTTGCTCTGCCTGATAGTCCCGCTTCAGCAGAAGGAGCAGGGCTGGCTGAACTGGGAAGAAAGCCCGGCTTGGGGCCAGTTGGTGCAGGGCACATAGAGGGAATGTTAGGGTCGACTTTAGGAAGAATTTCTGGTGAAGACACTCGGGCGCGTTGCCCGGATCAGCGGACGGCTCTGGTTCCTTGGCTGTTTTCTACAGTAGACAGCTCTCCCCGTCTGTCTAAGGCCAGGAGTCTGGGCTGCCTGGGGCCAGTGCAGGCCAGAGGCAGGAGCTGAGCTGTCACCCACTTCAGGCGATGGGGGTCTGAAGGCTCCAGGGAGGAGGGGGAGGGAGGACGGTGAGGCAGAAGACCTATGGCCCCAAGCCGGACTGTGGTGTGGGATTTGGGTCAGGAAGCCACAAGTGGGAATGCTGTCTCTCCTCTCAGTCCTCTTCCCACTGTCCTGTCTTGCTTTTCTTCCAACCTCAGACCAGGGAGGGACAGCGGCAGGGGGAGCGGCTGTGGTGAAGGAGCCTGGCCCCCTCCCCTGGTGCCTGAGCCCAAGGCTGGCAGGACACTTTGCAGGGGTTCTCAGGTAGTGGACTCAAATTCCCTGAGGCAGAGGGACTGGGTGGAGGTGCTCAGCAAAGGGAGGATGCAGGGAGCCCGTGTCATTCCAGCCAGTACCCCCTGCTCTGGAGGGACAGCCGGCCCAGTTTTCCAGTGCAAAGGGAGGTAAGTGGGCGGGGCTGATTGCTGCCCATCACGTTCCTCCTTGGCCTTACGCAGGTGTTGCAGGCACCGAGCTGTCCTGCTCTCCCTGACAAAAGCCAAGTGTGGATGGGAGGTGACAGGGAAGATCTGGAGATAGTGTGAAGGGGATGGTTCACCCCAAAACGTGGGTCAGGGGCACGGAAGAGGACTGTTTCCCCCTGGGGTCAGAAAGATCCTTGCCTGGGGTCAGGGAGATCCTGCCTTGACATCCCACTCCCTCCAGGACCAACAGGGACAGAGGCCTGAGTGGGACTTCACAGATGGGCCCTCAGCCACCACCCACCCTGAGTCCTCGGAACTCTGGGATTTATGGATCTCTGGTCCCAGGCACTGTCCTAATCCCCGACAGCGGGCACATGTGGGTCTTTCCCACCGTCCAGCAGACTCACACTGTCACACTTAGCCCCAGATACACAAAGCACACGACAGTCCCAGTTACACACACACACACACCCCATACCCTTCCTCACATTCCAGGCTCCCAGGGATGCCAGCCTCCTCCCACACGCACGGCATACACACACGGAGTCTCATACCACCGGGGATACAGTGCCACATGGGTCTAGCCCGGGTATCACAGTGCACTGTCTCGCACTCATGTAGGACCCCACGGGGACCCTGGGAATGGTGCATGACGGCCAACACGCACACGGATGCAAGGGCTCCTGGCTTGGAAGTCGGCCCCATTACCCAGTGCTGGGCTGGTCAGTGTCTAACAACGGGCTCTCCAGTTTCAGCTGCCGGGATGATGGCATAATCATCATGGGGGGGACATAATCTTGGGGACATGATGGGGACATAATCTTGCTCTTTCAAGCTGGTGGGAGCCAGCTCAAGCCCACCACTCCTAGAAATCACATGATAAAGCTTAACTAAAAATGGGCACCCCCAGGAGAGCTGCACCTGGCCAGCCGTGACTCATTTGGGCCGCTTCTCTCCCCTGGGGGTGCCTCCTTTCCCTATCTTCTCTCCCCACCCCACCTCCTGTCCAGATCCCACTTCTGGCCCCTCTCACTTCTCCTCCTTCCCTGTCACTCGGGCTTTGAGGTGGGTTTGGCACTTAGGCCCATCTCTCTCAGCCTTGCTCCCTCCTTCTGTCCCTCCATGTGTGGAGGGTGACAGGCCCATAGCTAATCCAGACAGACTTTCCGGAGGAAGAGGACAAGGAGAGGGATGCTGTGTGTTTCTGGAAAAAACATAAGCCTCTCTGCCTCCTTGTGCCTGGCCTGTTCCCTGGTTAGCTTATGTTTCTCCCTGGTCATCAGGACAAAGGGTCCAATCAACGCTGCACCCTGAAGGCGAGAAGCCCCGCAGCTTGCCGGCCAGTGAGGGGAGGCGGTTAGAGTACGGTCTGAGAGGGAGGACCTCTGGTCCTAACCATGCTCTGGGAACATTGCATCACTTCTCAGAGTTTCCGCTTCTCAATTTGAGAAAAAAATAAAAAAATGAAGGTTCTGGACCAGGTGGTTTTAATTTCCTTCTTGGCTCTGACATTTTGGCATTCTGTATTTCGGGAAGTCTTCTAAAATCTGTTCTGTGGCGAGTATCCCTTGTTGCTAATCCTGATCTTTTCCCAGCCCGTGAGGGAGGTGAACAGATGTGCTCCATGACTGGGGGGGCAGCGGGTACCACAGCTGAAGGAGCTGGAGGCTGGGCCTGGGTATCTGTAGGTTTGGTTTTGGGGCCTGGCAGGCCATGTACATTTGGGGGCCTTCCAACAGCCTCTGTTGTTTTCACTCCGGCTCCTAAATTATTTCTGCCACACACATGTAAGAGGAAAGAGGGTGGGAAAGGGGGCAGAGAGGGAAGAAGGAAGGTAGGGAGGGAGGGAGGGAAGAAAGGAAAAGGAAAGGAAATGAAAGCAAAGGGGGAAAACCATGGATGAAATGAAATGAAAAGAAGAGAAGAGAAATGTGTGTCGTGGATGTACGAAGCAGCCCACCTAACCAGTCATGGTGCCAGGCGGCCATGGAGGCAAGAGGGGAGAGGGAGGGTTTCCTGGTGGTTACAGAGCCTTCTCTGTGCATCTGGGAGGCGGGGGTGGGGCCCTGGGCAGGGGCAAGGGCAGGGGTCCAGGAGGCACCTCCCCTGCCCTGGGCCTTCTGCTGGTGCATTGCTGCTCCCCTGAAAACAACTCAAACCACAGAATTGGCTTGTGGTTAGGTGACTATCAGTCACTGCTATTCAGCTCGGCTTCTTAGGATGACTAAAGGGGTTGGAAGCCCCCCTTAATAGCCCCCCAAATTTTCGGAGGAGTCAGAGGCAGAGATGGAAAAGTGGTTTGCTTTGGATGGGATCTGAGCTCCCACATGGTGGGCAGCAGGCACTGTGTCTGTGGGACCCCCGGGCGCTTGGCGGGGAAGTCACCAAGGTAGAGGGTAACATCATTCCTGGACAGCCCTCGTCCAACAGTTTGGAACGGGGAGGGGCCGAGGATGAGGACACTCAGGTCCCCCAGAGGGTCTCCTCTCAATCTGCCTTTTCCAGCTCCCAGTCTCCAGGGAGCCAGGAGCCAAGCTGCCTGCTGCTGAGGGTGGGACTGGGCACAGCAGGTCCCCTGGGCAGATCTGGGTATCAACTTGGCAGCCCAGCTGGTGCCTGGGCCTGGGAACAGAGTGCTCGCTGGGAATTCCCCTCCTCTACCCCACACCCGGTGGCCATGTGACCTGGAGACAGGTCCCCTCTGCCATCCGGGCCACGTTCTGCTGGTGGTCTTTCGGGTTGGGGGACGGATGGGGCGGGCGGGGGATGGGAGAAGCCAGGCTGTGAATGGGAATGCCCAGCCCCATGCCCGCAGTCCGTGTCATTTAGACAGATAGTTCTAGAGCTGACAGGGTCTACCTCTCTCTCCATCCTTACCTGAGTCAGGAAGAGAGAACCCAGGTGATCCTGAGTTCCAGGTGGAGGTGGGCCGGGTAAGAGAGGGACTGGTTTTTTTTTTGTTGTTGCTGTTTTGGATAAGACACTCTGAGCCCCTTTTCCTCCCTCCTCCTTCCTGGGCATCCGCAAGGGAGGAGGTCGCTTCTCTTCATCTCAATGTTATGTAAAGTGGGGTTAAAGCATCCTTTAGAAAGTTTAGCTATTTTTATTGATCTGTAAAGTCTCAAAGGAAGAAGTGCACTTGGCAAGCAAGTACGTGTCAAGACAAGTCTCTAGTTCTCCCCCAATACCACCCCCCCAGCATCACCTATCCAGAAGGCTGAGACCGAGCATTCCCCCTGCCTGGTCCTCCTGATTCCATCTGGGGCAGGAGGGTGGGTCCTACCCCTGGCCTGTTTTTCCTTTTGATGACTTTATCATTAAGCCTCATTTCCCCTTCTTGAGATGAAAGACTTGGATTCTTGGATTCTTCCAGTTGTGACCTTTGGTGGCTCAGTGCTGCTATCGAAGAAAGAGAAGGGGAATGGGACCCTTGACCCTTCTGCAGGCGCCCTCATCACCTGTGTTCTCGAAGCCCCCAGTGCCCAGCCTCAACCCCGTCCCTATTCTGCCCCTCACTCTCTTTCTGACTGGCCATTGTCTCGGTTTCTCTCTCTCCTGTTCTCATTCTGTCTCCCCATCTTTCTTTCTGTTTCGGTGCCGCATTACCCCTGCCTGCCCCAGGCTGGGGGTGGGCACACGTGAGTTCTAGATTGCTGACTCAGGCCATCTAACCACACTCTCCCCAGGATTCGCTTTCCCCAAACTCCCCTCACCTGGGGTCTGGGAACCAAAACGATGGGATTCTTGTCCCTTTGAGCCTTTGTGCAGGTGGGAAGGTGGAGGGTCTGCACACAGACCCGGTCTCTGTGAACTGCCCCCAGCAGAGAGCTGGCGGTCCCCTGGTGGAGGAAGAGTCGGTTTTCTGAGAAGGGAAATGCCTACCTCCTCTTTGATCCCAACCTTTGGGGCAGCCCAAGCCAGGGGGCTTCTTCTAGTTTAAGGAGGGGGAGGGAATCCTCTTACTGACCCAGTCTCTTAGGTAGGGAGGTGGGTACTGACCAGACTTAGGATTCTCGGAGGGAAGCAGAGCACGTGTGGACACAGAACATATAAAGAACATGCATTTAGGAAAAATATGTACCATTCACAGGCATACCAGAAGCATGACACGTCCCCTCCTCCAGCCCCTCCTCACTGTTGGGGCTGGGGGGGGGCGACCCCCAATACCAACCATATATGTGTGTTAAGTGTGTGAACACAGAGCTCTGCGCTCTGGTGCACACATCCTGAGCTAGAAGAGCTGGACTGGGGAGCTGGGCACAGTGGGGGAGGGGGAGGACAGAAGGCAGCGCAGCCCCACCCCTGCCCCATGCCCCATGCCCACCATCCGCCTCCCCATCTCCCCATCTCCCCATAGCTGGCAAGTCCTCTGCCCCCTTAACTTTTCCCAGCTTCGAGGAAATACCTCCCTTTAGGGGAAAGCGAGATTCTTGAGGGGAAGCAGGGGAAGCACTGACTCGGGCAGAGGCATGAGCCTGATTTTCCAGTCTGGGGCGGGGCGGAGAGAGATGGCACTGGGGACGCCCAGGCGAGGGGGCCTGACTCAGAGCCAGAACCACAGAGCTCCTCCGCTATATTGTCGTCGGGGAACAAGAAGCCACCAGGTTTATAAGAAACTGCGATTCATCTCTGTCCCCCTCCACCCCTCTGCAAGGGACCAAGGTTAGACTCGAAGAAGAACTTACAGCCCAGGCAAGGAAGGGACTCTGCCTCAGATTATCCTTTTGGAAATCTTCCCTGGGTTTGTGAAAGAAGGATGGCAGCTTCAGGTGGTTTTAGATCCTGAGATGACCTGGGGCCAGAGGATGGGACCCTCGAGTTCCTCACATAAGTAGTCAAAGGAAGCCCCCTCCTCGTTTTCAGCCTAGATCAGGAGTTCTTACATCCTGCTTGCTGTCTTCAGAGCCACCGCAGAGGCTGAGCCTGGGGCAGGTAGGGCTCCCTAAGATCATAGACAGTCGGGTTGGCAGGGGAGGGGAGGGGGCAGCTGGCATCTCCAGCTGGCTCTGCTGCCCCCCTCTTGGCCACTGGCTCACAGGTCCCAAGGTGAGAGCGGGAGGGAGAGTGAGTGCGGGTTCTGTTAGCAGAAGTGCAGAGCTGAAGGTGTGATGAAGCTCGGAGTGGACAGAGAGCAGGAATGACAGGGAGCATGACCAGTGGCGTCCTCCTCCCATTTCTAAGAGCTGCCCAGGTCCCCTCCCGACACAGACAGAAGCACCTAACAGCTTGGATGTCTGGAAGGGAGCCCAGTCGCAAGGGGGCAAGGGGTAGGGAGTTCAGAGAAGTGAGGCATGCCCCTGCCCCTCGCCCCTGCACTTGGATACCAGGACTTCCAGATTCTTTGGTCCGGACCTGCTTTCTTCCACTGCTGCCATGCCCCATCCCATCGTGGCTGTGCATCTGAGCCTCTCCCTGTCCCTTCCAGTTCCTAAGTCCTACATCCCACCCCTCCTGACTCTATCTAAGTGGGATGGAATTTGCTGCGTAATGGGGTTCAGTTCTGCAGGCTCATCGGGTGGAAAAGGACATAAGGAATGACTTCCCAAAGTACAGGGGGCGCTCACTAGGGTGACTGGGGAGACCTTAGGGTCTCGCCCTTCTCCAGAGGAAGGGGAAGGACTCTGAGCCAGAATTGGTTTGGCAGGATACCTTGGGAGGAGAGAAGGAGAGGGGATCAAAACAACAGAGAGTCTGGGGAAAATTAAGCATCAGATTCCTCATCTGTAAAATGGGAAGAACAACAATTTCTTCTTTGCAGCTGCTATCATGGGAAAGTGCAGGCGTAGGGCTTGGTATTGGGTCTCTAACTCTGTGACCTTAACCAGGTACTTAACTTCTACCTCAGTTTCTTTGTCTGCAGAATGAGGACCATGACCCTTGCCCAGCTGACCTCACAGCCCTGGGGCGTCTAGTGAAGTCAAGGGAGATGAGTGGCTTGGGGTGCTCTCTTGTCTCCTCCTCCCCGCCCTAAGCAGAAGTGAGGGGAATGGGGTAATCAGAGAGGATTTGGGTTTTTCCAATTTCCAAACTCACCGGGAGTCCAGGGATGAGATAAAATACAAGTTAGACTCAGCAGCCGTATGTCTGGGGTGATGGGAGCTAGGGAACCCTGCTGCACAGCCCGTTCCTGGGGCCCTGAGTGTTGGTGGTAGCCTCAGGTCAGGGTGCTTGGGGGAGGGTGGAGAGGTGTGAAGACTATGGGCTCAGTACCTGGATTTGCAGCCACTCGTCCCAAGGCAAAGGACTTGCCTGACCACAGCCATTCCTCCCCAACCCACCGGACTCATCAGGTTCTGGTCCAGTGATTGGAAAGAAACGGAAGCAGGCAATGCGAGGGGGGCAGTGTTGGGCGGCCACAGCAGCTTCATGCCCCCTGTGGCTGGAGCCGTGATTCCAGGGCTTATCTCAGGACCCTGCAGGGAGTGCCCCCTGCCCATGGCCCTGGTGGAAGGAGGTCGGCAGGATGCCTTGTGACACTTCGTGGGTGACTGAGTGGGGTGGGCAGCCGAAGACAGGCTCCCGGGAAAATCTTAGACTTGCGTGTCAGAGTGGATCTATGTCTGGGTTGGTAAGTGGGGTTAAACTCAAGGTCAGACCCAGCCAAATGCATTTTCATACCAACATGGCCTTGGGTGTCCTCCATTGCTGCGAGAGGGACCCTCTCGCTGAAGATGAAGTGGCTCATGCCTGGTTTGTCCCGCTGCTCAGACACTGTTGCCTGCTCGCCGCCTTCTGTGTGCACCTGGGTTTGATGAGGAACAGGGCACTGGCCGCCGAGCTGCCATTCCCCGAACACTGAGCAGGTGCTTCCGTCTGCATAGGCTCTGGGCATCATAGCTACAGTATGAGGGGCTGTGGGAGGACAACGGAAAGAACTTCCCAACCTTAGGTAGATGAAGTGGGAGGGGGCTCTATGCTCTATGAGGGACAGGACACTCCCAGGTGTCCCCGAGTTCTGTACAACCCAGACAGTCCCTTCTGTCTATGAAGTGCGTGGAGATCAGCGGCCTGGGCCAGATTCATGGGCCTCCACCCTCGCTCCTCCTTGCCCCTTCTTTGTCGTATGCCTTTCCCAGGTCCCTGTTGTGTTTTATGGCAAGAGTTGAGAAGGAGAAGTAGGAGGGAAAGAGGGAAATGGAAGCTCTGAGAACAAGCTGGAGGGCCAAGTGGACCCCAAGCAGGTCGTAGCGTCTCGTCAAGGTAATGAAGAGGGTGTGGTGGTAAGTGAATTTTTCAGCTGGTCGAGAAATGCTGAGGAAGTCAAAGGGCTGCCTTTGCAGCAGGAGGTCTGGGGCGAGAAGGTAAGAAGGTCTTGCAGGGGGTGGGCAACAGATTCTGGAATAGAATTTGTGCCTATGTCGTGAGTGGGGTAGGACCGGACAGAGGAAGAGCGGCACCTTCCTGCCTTTGAGAAGGAAGCGGGTACCCCAGGAAGGCCAGAAGGTGGATTGCAGATAGGATTTCCAAGTGTCCCCATGAGACAGGGCTGAGGGAGACCGAGGGCCAGCTGCTGGGCCCCGAAGCCTTCCTGTCCTCACTGCTAGCTCCCCCGCCCCGCCAATGCTCCTCAGCTTCCCCACCCCATTTTGGCCCGAAGCCCCCAGGGAAGCTACATGGCATTCTCACCACGGACCCAGTGCCGGCTGCGCTTCTTCCCTCTGACCTATTTTTTAATCATCTGATGGGATTTTACCCCCTCAAACCAAAGCCCCAGCCCCCTGGGCCCGTCAGCTCCACGCGTGTCAAAACTGCCCCTGTCACTTTGCGTTGGTTTCTCAGTCCAGCGGGCCCCTCTCCCAGGGCCTGAGAGCAAGGGCTAATTACCCAGCTGCTGAGCCCCACCCCCAGCCCCAATGGAGGGGCCCAGGACTTCTGGGGGGGGGGGTGGGGAGAAGCTGGGCCTCCTCACCCTCCTGCTGCGTGGCAGGAAGTCCTTCCTGCTATCTAACCTCCGTTCTGACCTGCCCCCTGGCCCAATCACAGACACAGAGGATGTTGGGACTGGATGGGACTTTGGGATACCCCTTGAGGGACAGAAGGGGCCAAGCAGTCTCCTGTGCTGGGTTTGGGGAAGGCTTCTGCCCCCTCCCCCGCACTCCCCGCACAGAGAGGTTTATCAGGGACTCCTGGTGGAGTCAGGATCAGAACCCAGAGCTCCCCGCCTGTCTTTCTATTTGCTTCCCAGTCCTCCCCACTGATGTCTGTTTCAATTTCTGTGCAGTTCCACTCCTGGCCCCAACCAGGGGCACTCCCTGCCCTGTCCCTCTCTCCCTTGTGCACTCCCTTGGCCCGTGGAACTTCATCTGGCGCTCCTCTCCCAGCTTGCTTTAGGCACCGGTTAGGAATGAGATTTGCCCCTTCATCTCCCCCCTCCCATCCCACTCCACCGCCCCACCCTTACCGCCCATGCCCCCCTTTACCCTTCCTCCTTCAGCCATCCCTGGTCTAGCCCATAAGCCTGCCTCATCTCATCTCCACCCCACGACATTAACCAGAGGGCCAAGCCAAAGGGCCTCAGGCCAGAGACAACAGGCCCAGCGCAGACTCTCCAATGGAGGCCGTGTCCCAGGCAGCCAGACAGCAGCCACACCGAGATGGAGAGAGACCTCAAGAGATTGATAAAGAGAGATGGAGAGATGTAGAGACAAGCAGACACGGAGACCCAGAGGGAGGAGATGCGGTCGGCACAGAGCCTGCCCTCAGGCCCAGCACACAGATCCCAGAGACAGCTGGTGTAAAGAAGACACACGACCAGGCTGGCAGAGACACGGGGACCTGAGAGGCCGAGCAGCAGACAGACACAGCAGAGCACCAGAGACTCGGAGGCTCTCGAGGCTAATAGAGGCGCCGGACAAGCAGGGGTGCCTCCGGGCTCCCGGGAAGCCAGAAGCCGGCCTTGGAGAGATGGCAGCTGAGCAGGGAGTCTGCTGTCCTGTGGCCAGAGGCCCAGAGGGCCCCCCCGCCCCCGCCCCAGCTGGCCATGCCTCACTGTGACCAGGAGTCACACTGTCTCCAAGAGCACAGGAGCCTGGCTGTGAAGGGGTTAATTTGATTAGACCCCACTCACCCTTCTTTTCTTCCCTCATCTCCCCTCACTGCACCCCCCCCCCCACAAGCTCCCTTTACCTAAAGCCCAGGGTATTCCCCTCACCTCCTGGTAACCGGACCCTGCTTCCTGCCAGAGATTAAGGGCCTGTCTGCTGAGATTCCCCAGAAGGGGGGCGGGGCGCACACAGCCTCTCTTCCCTGAAGCTCCAGTTTGCCCATCCACAACCTGGCATGCCCCCAGGGTCACAGACTGGCCCCAAAATCTTAGGGTCCCTTTAGGAGGGCACAGGCGCCCTGGCCTGGGGGCCCAGTGGGGGGCGGGGTGTGTGTGGTTGCATGTGGGGTGTGTGGGGTGTGGGTCTTGTGTGAAGAGCTGGGGCGGGGGTGAGAAGAGTTAGCGACCAAGAGAAGAGATGGTCCCTGATAGGTGCCCACAGAGAGTGAAGGACCGAAATGCAGACAGACCCAGGCATGGCCTGGAGCCAAAGGGTAAGGGCTGTCCAAACTTGAGGGGTGTGGGGTGGGAAACAGTGAGCCAGCCAAGGGGTGAGAACCCAGAGCCTTTGACCTTGAGATGAGCCCACACTGACCACCGGTCTGCTGGGGACATGGAACTCCTGCAGCTGGCATGGGGGGAGGGGATCCTACAGGTGCTTGTCGCTCCCCTCCTCCCCTCCCTGGCTGTTAATCCCTTGGTTCCGGCCATGCTCTTCTGAAGGCCTGGCAATCTGGGCCCCAAGGGGTAGGGCATTTCGGGCGGGGGAGGGGTGAGCTGAGGCAGATGCGGGAGGCCGGAGGAGGAGCCCGGGGGAGGCTGAGGCTGGATGTAGGATGAGAAAAGGGGTGCGGCCGTGGGGACAGCTCGCAGGTTTGTCTAGTGGAGCTCTGCGGGTTGTATGTGCACAGACGTGGGTCATGGACACTCGCAGGCTGGTGGGTTTCCCGGGACAAGGGCGCTGAGGGACTTAAGAGCTCTGGCCCTGGCCTCAGGCTGCTAGGAGCTGTTTGGGGGCAGGAGCTGGGACTGAGATTGATCTCTGTGACCCCAGAGTCCCAGGGGTGGGGGCGGCTGGCCCATCTCAGAGACAAGATCCTCCAGGGAATGGTGGATGGGCATCTCCGGAGGGGAAGCCTGTCCTTTCTGAGGTGGAGTCTTACAGAGAAGCTGTCATTAGGCCCAGGGCCATTAGTGAAAGGCTGGGGGCTGGCCTCAAGGACCCTGAGTGAGGGACCCACAGACACTGGAGGGAGGAGAGTAGGATGTGGACGGCTCAGAAGAGGGAAGAAGAGGCACTTTAGCCCAGCCCGTGCCTCTGATCCGTGCCTGTCTTGGGGCCAAACCCCTCCCCTTTACAGGACCTCACAGCTCCCTTGGGATCCAGTTCACCCAGTTTGTCCTTGCAGAAGGTCTACTGGCTCTTTTTGCTGACTAGGAAACCAGAGAGGTTAAGCTACTGGAACAATACTGGAACAGCCAGCAAGGGTTGGAATTGGGGCTCCAAGCCTACCCATCTCCCTCTGCCCTACCCCCAGCTCTCAAGGCTGCTCTGCCTCTGTAGATCTCCCTCCCCCTCTCCCTCTTCTGTATCCCTCTCTTCTGTCTTGTACCCCTCTTTTTTTTTAATGATTTTATTTATTTATTGGACAGACACAGAGAGGGAACACAAGCAGGGGGAGCAGCAGTAGTAGAGGGAGAAGCAGGCTCCCCACTGAGCAAGAATCCCGATCATGTGGGGCTCCATCCCAGGAACCTGCAACTGATTGAGACACCCAGGCGCCCCCCGCACCCCCTGTTATCCCACCTGAGACTTCCTCACTGAGGCCCCTGCCCCTCTCCATCTCTCAATGCCTCTTGCAGAACAGCCCAAGTCTCACACTGGCTCTCCTTCCTTTCCTGCCTCATCCCCAAATGCTGATCCCCTCTCTTTCACCCAGCTACCCTCTCAGGTTGGGTCCAGCAGGGTGGAAGGGAGTCATCCTGGGTCCTGGTACCTCTGTGTCTCCACAGCCCCCCCCCCCACTCCTGCTCCCCCCTACCCGCCCCTGCCCCCAGCTGGCTGCACCACCCTCCTTGCACCTGCAGTGTGAGCCCATTCAGGAGCCTCCTGGGTCCTGGGGGAGCTCAACAGTCCACACATTTAAAAAAAATTTATTTATTTATTTAGAGAGAGAGAGAGAGAGAGAACATGGGGGTAGTGCAGGGGCAGAGAGAGAGGGAGAAGCAGGCTCCTTGCTGAGCAGGGAGCCCAAGGCCGGGCTCCATCCCAGGACCTTGAGATCACAAACTGAGCTAAAGGCAGATGCTTAACTGACTGAGCCCCCCAGGTGCCCCGACACTCCACACATTTTAAGGAGAGGGCCTGGGGTGGCTGTTGGATTCTGTGGTGACAAAGGAATTATGTGGTCCTGAAGCTGATAAGGAAGCCTTTTTGCTGGGGCAGCCGTCCTCCGGCATCGAAGCCCTTCCATCCACCACAGGGAGGCACATGCAGCTAGAGCTGGCACTTGGAATGTCCTTCTATGGTGCTGGGCTCGGGCTGGAAGAGAGGCAGGGGAGAGGAGCCAGGAGGGGGCTGTGCGGACTCCCTGGAGCCCAGCGTCACCTGGTGTCCTCCTGGAACACACAGATTCTGGGAACCTGCCACAGGCCTGGGAATCAGAATCTCCGCAAGAAGGTCCCAGGAATGCACACTGTCAGAGCCTTCTGGCACAGTCTGTGACTCCCAGGTGTGGCAGGTGCTGAGTGCCATCAAGGAGGCCTCCCTCATTTTGAGTCTTGGAACAGCTTGAAAAAGGAGCATTGAAAGCATGCATGGGACCCCAGGGTGAAGAAAACCAGGGTCCAAGCGGGTGCGTTAGGGGCAATTTTCTCTCCTGTTTTCCAAACCTCTTCCGACGTGATTACATGACTTTTCATTTATTATTATTGTTCTGACTTGAAATGGGAAGGCAGACAGTCTCGTGGCGAGAACACTGGATCAGGAGTCAAGAGACCAGGGTTCCAGCCCTGGCTTGGCCACCAGTGGGGTTGTGAGTTTGGCAAGTCACTGGGTTTCCCAGAGTCACCATCCAGCTTGTGTCATCACATGTGATATGTGTAGGAGACAGTGCCTCTCAAACCCCGGACTCACACCCTGTGTAGCTTCTGCTAGTGGAACAGCCTTCTGGACGCTCAGCAGGCCGATGGGATGGCAGAGGAGCCAGGAGGGGCAGTGATGGAGAAGTGAGGGGATCCCAGGGGGCCTGGTCTCCTGCTCCTCCTTTCCCACCCCTCCAGCCCTGGGGCCTGGGAAGAGGGTGATGCGGCAACAGAAGGAGGAGGTGTCACTGCCAGGGTTCTTCTTCTCACCCGAGCTGGCGGAGGGGCGGGACTGGCAATGGTGACACTAGGGCCACTCAGCCCCCGCTTTTCACAGCCCTTTCTTTTTTGGGTAGAAGAAATTGGAGTGAGGGGGTGAGGAACTGGGGTTGATGGCCCCCTGACAGGCCATCAGGTTAGAGAGGGACTGCCCCCAGGCACCCTGTTCCTCCGGAGACATGTCCCTGGGTCCACCTCAGTCTGCGATTCATAATCCCTCCTCCCCTGGAAACCTGGGTGGGAGCTCCGGTCATCCTGTTCAGAGGCAGGGGGGATGATGTCTCCATCTCTAGACCTGAGGATTAATGTGGAAAAGAGGAGGGCGAGAGAGGGAGGAACAAGACTCCACTTGGCCTTCCACAGCCAAATACTTAGCAAAAATGTCCCCCAGAAGAGATGTCAGCATTCAAGTCTCTTGGGGAAATTAGTCATTCAGGGGAGTCATACTGAAATCTCTTGTGTTTCTCAAAAAGTAGCCAAGGGTCCCAAGGTCCCATCTCTTTCAGGCAAGACTGCCTCACTTGGAACAGCAGGCAGAAACTTCCCACCTCCCTAAGGCATGGCGGGGGGTGGGGGAGTGGGGGGGT
>PISX010017559.1:0-43094 GCA_004024625.1 Mellivora capensis
TTTTTTTCTTTTTTAACTCTCTTTCTATAATCACATTGTATTGATACATAGTATCAAAACATAGTGTGTTTGGAAATTGATAAATGAACATCCTTCATCCTTATTCTTTACTGAGATTGTTTAGGCTAGTCTATGTGACTTTCCATTTCCACATGAATTTTAGGATCAATTCACTAATTTCTGAAAAAGGAACCACTGGAATTTTAACATATTGCATTAAATCTGTAGACAAACTTGAATTGTTAATGAAATCACATTTAGTATTTTTAATCAATATATTTGAATACATGCCTACCACATTACTTTTTGTTTTCAATATGTCTCATATTTTTTAATACCTCTGTTGCTCTTTTATTGTTTTCTTTTGCATTAAGTGGATATTTTCTAGTGTAACATTTTAATTCTCTTAATGCTTTCTAACTATGTATTTTGAGTTATTTTTTAAAGATTACCCTGGGTTCACAGAATAAATTTAATTAAAATCTACCTCAGATGTACAATTATTTAATTTCAGTGAACTAGAAATCTTATTCTTCTATAACTTCAATCCCTCTTTTGTTTCATTTGCTATCATTATTATTATTCATATATATAAAATAACATATGTCATATACTTAAATATACATTGTTATTTATATTTATTTTGTAAGATTTTATTTAAACAAGTTAGAGAAGATAGGAACATATGCTTTTATTTTTTTATTTTTTAATTTTTTTTAAAGATTTTATTTATTTATTTGAGAGAGAGGCAGTGAGAGAGCATGAGCGAGGAGAAGGTCAGAGGGGGAAGCAGACTCCCCGTGGAGCTGGGAGCCTAATGCGGGACTCAATCCCGGGTCTCTGGGATCATGACCTGAGCCGAAGGCAGTCGTCCAACCAACTGAGCCACCTAGGCGTCCCGGAACATATGCTTTTAGTATGTATTTATAGAATTTGTTATCTTTACCATTGCTTTTTTTACCGCCCCCATTTCTTCATGTTATTATCTGGTGTTATTTATTTGATTACTCCAATATTGCTTATTCCCACCTACCTTCCTTGTTCTATTATTGTCAGATACGTGGCATATTTGTATTTTTTATGACTAACTGCAATTATACACATACTGTTTTTGTAGGAGCTGATAAGTATGTTAGAAAGGGGCAGAATATGTAATTATACTACCTTTTATGATTATGTAATGTATTTATTGGTACTTTTTTTCCTTGTGGAGCTTAGAATTACTATATTGTGTCACTTAAATTTCAGCTTGAAGAACTTCCTTGAATATTTATGGGGTTTCCAGCAACAGATTCTTCAGCTTTCATTGATATATGAATGTTTATATTTCACTTTTATTTTTGAAAGACAGTTTTCCTGGTTATTAGATTCTGGGCTGAGTTTGTTCTTTGAATATGTCTGAATATGTTGACTTTGAATATGTCAACTTACTGCCATCTGGCCTCCATTTTTTTTTTTTTTTTTTAAGATTTTATTTATTCACTTGACGGAGAGAGAGAGATCACAGGCAGGGGAGTAGAGGAGGGAGAAGCAGGCTCTTCACCAGGCAGGGACCCCAATGGGGGGTTCAATCCCATTACCCTGGGATCACGAACTGAGCCAAAGGTAGATGTTTAACCAACTGAGCCACCAGGAGCCCCTATTTTTTTTTTTTTTTAATAAAAATTTAGCTGGTAATTTTCTTGGGAGTTTTTTGTTTTGTTTTGTTTTGGTTTTAGTTTTTTGGTTTTGGGTTTTTTTTTTGCATATGATGAGTCATTTTGCTCTTGGTACTTTCACGATTTTGTTTTTTTATATTTTGGCTAGGATGTGTCAGGGTGTGCATTTCTTTTTATTTATCTTTGAGTTCATTGAGTTTCTTGGGTGTGTAAATTAATGTTTTATCTCAAATTTGAGAAGTTTAAGCCATTATTTATTTGCATATTTTTCTTTTCTTTTCTTTCTTTCTTTTTTTTTTTTTTTTTACCTTTCTCTTTTTCGGGCTTTCCTAGTACATGCAAATGACATATTTTATGATGTTCCACATTTCTCTTAGGGTCTCTTCTTTCTGTTCTCTTCCTTGTCCCTCAGATTGAGCAATTTCTATCAATTTATTTTCAAGTTCACTGATTCTTACCTCTGCCAGCTCAAGTCTATATTTGAGCCCCCCCAATGTAAACTGCATTTCATTAATTATACACTTCAACTCCATGATTTCTTTTTTTTTTTTTTTAAAGATTTTATTTATTTATTTGAGAGAGAGGCAGTGAGAGAGCATGAGCGAGGAGAAGGTCAGAGGGAGAAGCAGACTCCCCGTGGAGCTGGGAGCCTGATGTGGGACTCGATCCTGGGTCTCCTGGACCATGACCTGAGCCGAAGGCAGTCGTCCAACCAACTGAGCCACCCAGGCGTCCCCAACTCCATGATTTCTATTTGGAGGTATATGTAATTTGTATTTAAATGATATTCTCTATTCAGTAAGACATGAACATCATATCTTGCTTTTCCTTCTTTCATATTCTTTGAATATATTTTAATGTTGTTTTTTTTTTCCCCACCCATCTCCTACCCACCTCCCCTCTGGTGACCATCAGTTTGTTCTCTGTAGTTAAGAGTCTGTTTCTTGGTCTCTTTCTCTCTCTCTTCCTTTGCTTGTTTGTTTTGTTTATTAAATTCCACATATGAGTGAAATTATATATTTGTCTTCCTCTGATTATTTTGCTTAGCATTGTACTCTCCTAGCTCCATCCATGTCTATTGCAAATGGCAAGATTTCATTTTTCATGATTGAATAATATTCCACTGCCTCTTCTTTATCCATTCACCTGCCCATGAATACTTGGTCTATCCCCATAATCTGCATAAATGCAATGGGTGAAGACATTCCTTTAAATTTGTGTTTTTATATTTTTTGGATAAATATCCAAGTAGTACAATTACTGGATCATAGGGTAGTTTTATTTTTAACTTTTAAGGAAGCTCCATAATCTTCTCCGAAGTGGCTGCACCAGTTTGCATTCCCACCAACAGTGCAAGAGGGTTCCCTTTTTTCTGCCTCCTTGCCTGTTATTATTTGGTTTTGATTTTAGCCATTCTGACAAGAGTGAGGTGATGTAGTTTTGAAAAATGTTGAATATCTTTTCATGTGTCTGTTGGCCATCTGGATGTCTCCTTCGGAGAAATGTCTATTCATGTCTTCTGCCCATTTTTAATTGGGTTATTCGTTTTTTGGATGTTGAGTTGTATAAGTTTTTTTAATGTAATTTGGATGCTAACCTTTAATTGGATATGTCATTTGCAAAGATCTTCTCAGTAGGTTGTACCACCCAGTAGGTTGCCTTTTAGTTTCGTTGATTGTTTTTCTTTCCACTGTGCAAAATTTTTTATTTCAGTTTAGTTCCAAGAGTTTATTTTTGCTTTTGTTTCTCTTGCCTCAGGAGACATAACTAGAAAAATGTTCTTATGCTCAATGTCAAAGAAATTATTTCCTGTGGTCTCTT
Organism: Mellivora capensis; assembly: GCA_004024625.1. Classification (NCBI taxonomy): domain Eukaryota; kingdom Metazoa; phylum Chordata; class Mammalia; order Carnivora; family Mustelidae; genus Mellivora; species Mellivora capensis. The sequence goes on from PISX010017559.1 coordinate 3,480, forward strand.
CTGGGATTTTAGTGGTTTCCTGTCTCACATTTAGGTCTTTAATCCATTTTGAGTTTATTTTTGTATATGGTATAAAAAAAGGTGGTGCAATTTCATTCTTTTTAAAGTAGCTGACTAATTTTCCCAATACATTTGCTGAAGAGACTATATTTTTCCCATTGCATGTTCTTTCTTCTTTTGTTGAAGATTAATTGATCATGTAATTTTGGGCTTATTTCTGGGCTTTCTATTCTGTTCCATTGATCTATGTGTTTGTATCTGTGCCAGTACTATACTGTTTTGATTACTGTAGCTTTGTAATATAACTTGAAGTTCAGATTTGTGATAGCTCCAGTTTTGTTTTTTCTCTTTGGTGACTGCTTTGGCTATTTGGAGTTTTTTGTGGCTCCATACAAATTTAAGGATTATTTGGTCTAGTTCTATGAAAATGCTGTTGGTATTTTTTAATAGATTTTATTTATTTATTTGAGAGACAGAGAGAAAAGATAGAGAGAGTGTGTGTGTTTATGATCAGGGAAAAGAGGGAGGTGCAGACTCCCTGCTGTGCTGGGAGCCCGATGTGGGGCTCAATTCCAGGACCCCAGAATCATGACCTGAGCTGAAGGCATTTAACTGACTGAGCCACCCAGGCACCCTGGTGTTGATATTTTGATAGGGATTTCATTCAATCTAGATTACTTTGAAGAGTATAGACATTTTAAAAATATTTGTTTTTTCAATCCATGAGCAGGGAATGTCTTTCCATTCCTTTGTGTTGTCTTCTGTTTCTTTCATCAGTGTTTTATAGTTTTCAGAATATAGGTCCTTCGCCTCTTCGGTTAAGAATGATTTTTGGTATTTTATCATTTTTGGTGCGTTTATAAGTGGGATTGTTTTCTCAATTTGTCTTTCTGATGCTTTGTTATCAGTACACAGAAATGCAATAGATTTCTACACATTTATTTTGTGTCCTGCAACTTTACTGAATTCATTTAACAGTTCTAGTAGTTTTTTGGTGGCGTCTTTTGGGGTTTCCATAAATTGTATCATGTCATCTGCAAATAGTGAAAGTTTTATTTCTTCCTTACCAATTTGGATTCCTTTTGTTTCTTTTCATCTTCTGATTGCTATGTTTAGTACTTCCAATACTGTTTTGAATAAAAGTGGTGAGAGTGGACATCGTTGTCTTGTTCCTGACCTTAGGGGTTTGTTTAATAGCTGCTTTTAAGTCTTTTTCTGCCAGCTCTGCAAATTGAGCCTCCTTAAAGGCAATTTCTACTGCCTGTTTTTCTTCTTGTATATGAATCACATTTCCTGTTTATTTCCCTGTTCATTTGCATGTCTCATTTTTTGTTGTTTTTGTTGAAAATAGGACATATCACATAATGTAGCAATACTGTATTCTTATCTCTTCCTAATACTGTGTTCTGATCTCTTCTTATCTCTGTTTGGTTGTATGTTTGCTCAGTAACTTTTCTAGGCCATTCCAGTGAAGTCAATTTCCCCTGTAGAGCGAAGTCTCTAATGTTGATTTTAAAAGACTGCATCCTTGGTGTGGGTCAGTCACTTCAACCCTGCATCCCCAGGGATAGCAATGTTTTTAACAGGATTTCTTTGACCATCATCTCTTTCCCTAATTTCTCTCTTAAGCTTTCTATCTCTGTTGGTTTCAAACACAGCCATTAGATTCCACTCATTTTAGCTGTTTACCATAGAGCCACAGAGGTCTCTGTTCCTAAGAAATGCTTCTCTCCTGTCAGAATCTCTGTGCCATCATTTGGGAAATGGGTGTGAGAACAACAATCTACATCACTCACAGTCTCACTCCTGTTATATGGGCAAAGACCTGGGCAGTTTGGTAGTCTCTGAGCTTTTTGCCATTTCCCGTGTAATATGGAACTTTTGACCTAAAGATAAGCTAGGCAAAGGTGATTGGGACACAGTATTCTGAGCCTTCAGTGCCTGGGTTAGAGCTTCTACCCTACAAGTAGGTGTTGGAGAGAGGAAGTAAGCCTAGACCTCTTATCTCCCCTTGCCTGAAATAGCACTTTTGCCATATGGATTTGGAATAGATGAGAAAGGCTGGCAGCCTGCTCCTTTTGGAGTAAGCCTAAACTGGAAGGCTAGGTGAGAGGGGTCTCCTTCCTTCTTGGTTATACTTACCTGGAATAGAGTTCCTGACACAGAGTTGCATGGAGGGACTTGGTGAAATGAGGTGGTTTGGTTTTACTGACCCTCATTGTTTTAATGGAGATTTAAAAGGACTTTTTGAGTAAATGTTTTTATACTTTCTTTATGCCCTGAAAGCAATCTCCAAATACTTTAAACAGTCATCTTTATGATAATTTGCATAAGTTATGGTTGTTTTGCTGGGAAGAGGGTCCACAGAGTTACTAATACCAACATTCTGGAAGTGTTCTCTTCACCAGTTTCTTTTTGAAGAGATTCCACTTATAAAATCTTTGTTTTCACCTTCCAACTGCTGCAGCATCAGACTTAGCCATCATTTGAATAGGAATAAATATTAAATAAGTAAGAATATATTTATATTTAAGGTAAATATGTGGTATGAGTTGTTATTGAAAATAGCTCACTCCCATCAGCCCCTTTTTAATTCTCTTCTTAAAGCAACCAGCATCCTCACATCAGTGGTCCTTGATAGGACTGTGATTTTCTTCATACACAGAATATATATATTTTTTACCATATGTGACTAAAATTAATAATTGTTAAAAAAATAAGCACTTTGAGGTAGTAACATTTTTTTGTCTTAAACTTATTTTTTACCAATAATTTAGTTTGTTAATTTTCTCTTTGTTCACATATATTCTTAGCCTAAGAAAGTTAGTCTCTCTTAGACAGAAATTATAATTCTCTGTTTAACTCATAGGAAAATACATCCTGATGAAATGAAAGGCTTTTTAAAAAATTTAAATATTAATATATTAATTATAAAAATGCAACTTTTTAAAATTTATGTCCCCAATTTTAAGTTTCTTTTTTCCAATGTCATTTCCAGAAAGTAATAATTTAAAAAAATTTAATACAAGCTTACTGGGTAAGAAAAATTCATTTTAATCTTGTCCCTTTCTCTTATAGAAGCTTTATAATTTTCGGCATACAAATCTACTATGGTGATCTACCATTCTTTTTTTTTTTTTTTTAAAGATTTTATTTATTTATTTGACAGAGAGAGATCACAAGTAGGCAGGGAGGCAGGCAGAGAGAGAGAGAGAGGAGGAAGCAGGCTCCCCGCCTAGCAGAGAGCCCGATGCAGGACTTGATCCCAGGATCCTGAGATCATGACCTGAGCCGAAGGCAGAGGCTTAACCCACTGAGCCACCCAGGTGCCCCTACCATTCTTTGTAATATATGTTTTACAAAGAGTCATGGTGCTGACAAATGGGATGCTGTTATGACAAATACCTTAAAATGTGGGTATGGCTTTGGAATTAGGTAATGGGTACATTCCGAAAGAATTTGGAGGCCCATGATAGAAAAACCCTAGATTGCCTTAAAAAGACTGTTGGTAGAAATATACACACTAACTATGTTTCTGGTGAGGGGTCAGAAGGAATTGGGGAATATGTTATTAGAAACTAGAAAAGAAGATAACGTGACCAAGGAGGTATAAATTGGAGTGATGTGGCCATAAACAAAAGAGAGAGCCATAGTCATCAAAGCTGACAAGGGCAAGAAATGGATACTCATTTTGAGCATTTAGAAAGAGGGTGACTCTACCAATACCATGATTCTAGCCCAGTGATACTGATTTCAAATTTCTGGCCTCTAAAACTCTGAAAGAATAAATTTAAGATACCAAGTTAGTGTTAATTTTTTATTGCAGTCTCAGGAAACTATCCCATATTTAACTCTGAGTTTTAGTCTAGTTACCTCTGAAATGGGAACTCTAACTTAGGAAACCTTTCCCACTTAGCAATCTTTGATATATAGTATAGATAATCTAATTTTAAAAAATAAAAAGTGTTATTGCAAGAAGTACATTTGTTCACTTATTTTTTTACCCATTTAAAACATTTTCTGTGGATAAAATAAATCCAGTAGTATTACTTGGATATCTTCTATGTTACATGTCTGTTATATCCCAGGATATGGACAGAAAAATAAATAATTTACTTTTTCCATCATAGAACTCACTTCTAACCCAGAGACTAACACATCAGAAACTAACACATAAAGAAAAATTGTGAAACACCATGATGAGTGCCATGTAGAAGTCAGTCTACAGAAGTGACCTAAGGGATGTTTCACTGATGTATCCCCAGACCTCTGCTAGCTCTGGCAGGCCAAAGTATGCCAGCAGATAATTAGACAGTGTTTTAGAGAAGGTAACATATTTTTTTCACTAGCCAAAAATATTTGAGTGACTTAACACAAAAAGTGAAAGTTATGAAACAAGTTCTATGCAATTAAAAAAAGGAAAGAAAGAAAAGAAATAGTTATAATTGCAGAGGCAAAATCACTGTGTTTGGCACTCAGGCCATTGTTCCAATGATGGGAGGTTGAGATGTTAGTAATTACAAGGATATTTTCTCTTGATTATTTCCTCCCTCTCTTTTGAAGACATGTTGCTAATTTTGAATTCAAAAGAAACTAAAAACTCAAGCATATAAAAAAAATAATGGCCTTTCCTTACATTCTGTGGACTTCTTAAAAATATATGCAGGGGTGCCTGGGTGGCTCGGTGGGTTAAGACTCTGCCTTTGATTCAGGTCATGATCTCAGGGTCCTGGGATTGAGCCCCGCATCAGGCTCTCTGCTCAGGAGGTAAGCTGATTCCCCCTCTCTCTCTGCCTGCCTCTCTGCCTACGTGTGATCTCTCTTTCTCTGTCAAATTAAAAAAAAACAAACTTAAAAAAATACATGTCATATATATACATATATATGCGCATATATACACATATACACATACATGTATATATGCAATATACATACATGCATGTGTGTATATAATGTATATATATGCATGCATATATATGCAATATATGTGTGTATATAATGTATATATGTATGCATATATATGCAATATATGTGTGTATATATGCTTTATATATACACACATATATATGCAATAATTTGAAAAACACACACACATATGAAATAATTTGAAATAAAATGAAATTATCTGTGACATAAAAATACAGTCTCTGGGGACGCCTGGGTGGTTCAGTTGTTTGAGCGGCTGCCTTCGGCTCAGGTCATGATCCCAGCATCCTGGGATCGAGTCCCACATTGGGCTCCTTGCTCGGTGCGGAGCCTGCTTCTTCCTCTGCCTCTGCCTGCCACTCTGTCTGCCTGTGCTTGCTCTCTCTCTCTCCCTCTCTCTCTGACAAATAAATAAATTTAAAAAAAATTTTTAAGAAAAAATACAGTCTCTGGAAGAAACTGAACCAATATATATAGGTATATTCCTAGTGCTAATTCAACCAATGTCTACTGCTGAGGCTGATATATTATCTGAAAAGAAATTAGTGCTACATGTCCATGACTCTAAAATTGGGGCATCCAGCACCAGCATCTTTAAGGGAGTTTTTACGAAGAGCCAGGTTTGAATGTTATATGAGAATTTGTGTTGTTTTTAGGACCACCATTTAGTGACCAGATAATCAGTGTATGATAAACATAGTACTTGGAAAGCAAGTGACTACTAGCAGACTTCATCCTTCGGTATATTTATTATTTAAACACTTAAGGATGCCTTTAAAGATCATCCTATTCACTTAAACCTTGGAGGCATTCTTAATGCTAGAGAAGATCCTAAACCATCAGCCAGCAAGGAAAATTCTGCCTCATGTGTAATACACTCAGAGGTGATATTTGACATAGTCGAATGTTTATTCTAATTTAATGAATTTCCATTGAAACACTGAAACCTCCCTGTTTCTTTTAATATATTTAAACATAAAAACTCATTTTGTGGCAGTATTAAGCTTTTGTTGTGGTTTAATTCATTTGTTTCACCACATCATTAATTTAAATCTTATTTTTAACCAATCAGTCACATCTATGTTATTTCTTGGCTGCAGACTGGCCAGATAACCCTGGCCACCGATCATGCAAACTAGTTCATTCAGCCTCTCCCAAAGCTCCCCCCAACCTTCTTTAAGCACAGGGTTCTAATCTTTTTCACTGGAACGCTTAGCTAGCTGCTATGAACCCAATAATACTTTAATCTGATCCACAAAAACATTTCTCCATATTCTGAATAATCCTCTTCTCCCTCTCTCCTGATTCAAAGGAAAAGGATTTTTTGTTGTTGCTGCCCCTTCTCTTTTGGTTCTTTAATGTATTCTCAGGGCTTAACTTATTGTCTAGTATATATGGTTAAAATTCAGTACATGTTTTATATATGTCTCCTTTCTCCCAGTCTTCGGAAAGTATACTTTGCAAGATTAATCTTTTTCATTTCTCTTATCTCATCCTTTCCAGTCTCAGCTAGGTTCTTAGTGCATCCTGGCTTCTTACCCTATTTTTTTTAACAACATGTAATAATGGTTAGAGCTATTGCGATAGGCTACCTGTGTTCAATTTCTAACTCCATTGCTTACTAGATATATGACTATAGGCACATTATCAATCAGTCTGTACTTCTGTTTTCCTGTCTAGAATTGGATGTTATAATACCACTTATCTCACAGAGTTATTAGGAAGACTAACTAGGTTACACATGGGATATATAGAGAGCACTTGGGGTAGTCCCTTGCATATAAAAAGCATTCAGTAGTGTGCCTGTTATTAATAGTCTATTCTATTCATTCTATTTTTTTATTTTTCTTGGTTTATCACTTTGTTTGGGACTTTTCTTACTACAATACAGTATCTTCATATATGTCTGATTCCCCTTTTAATTTCTATGTTTATCATTAAACTTTTTTTAAGATTTTATTTATTTATTTATTTTAAGATTTTATTTATTTATTTGACAGACAGAGTTCACAAGTAGGCAGAGAAGCAGGCAGAGAGAGAGGAGGAAGCAGGCTCCCTGCTGAGCAGACAGCCCGATGTGGGGCTCGATCCCAGATCCCAGGTCATGACCCTGGGATCATGACCTAAGCCGAAGGCAGAGGCTTTAACCCACTGAGCCACCCAGGTGCCCCAAGATTTTATTTATTTGACAGACAGAGATCACAAGTAGGCAGAGAAACAGGCAGAGAGAGAGAGGGGGAAGCAGGCTCCCTGCTGAGCAGAGATCCCGATGTGGGGCTTGATCCCAGCACCCTGAGATCATGACCTGAGCCAAAGATAGAGGCTTAACCCACTGAGCCTATCACCCAGGTGCCCCTATCATTAAGCTTTTGAAAAATGTATTTTGTTTTTACTTCTTGGAACTCATACCCCTTATTAGAAACTACAACAACAACAATCTGAAAAATGGCCCAAGGAACTAATTAAACATTTACTTAAGACCCACAAATGATCAACAGGTACATGAAAAGATGCTCAACATCACTAATCATCAAGGAAAGGCAAATCAAAGCCACCGTGACATACAACCTCACATCTGTCAGAACGATATTATGAAAAAGACAAGATCACTTTCCCGAGATGGTCAACTAGGGTGTTCACAAATATAATTCTGGAATAAGATGCCCCTCATCTGTTAGTAAACAACAACAACAACAACAAAACAAACAAACAAATAAAACACCAGGAAGCACCAAAAACAGAATATGGAATTTATGTTAAAAGGCATGCACTGGGTGGGGCGCCTGGGTGGCTCAGTGGGTTGAAGCCCCTGCCTTCCACTCAGGTCATGGTCTCGGAGTCCTGGGATTGAGCCCCACATTGGGCTCTCTGCTCAGCAGGGAGCCTGCTTCCTCCTCTCTCTCTCTGCCTGCCTCTCTGTCTACTTGTGATCTGTCTGTCAAATAAATAAATAAAATCTTAAAAAAAAAAAAAAGTCATGCACTGGGTCCCTTCAGGAATCTTGTAATATAGAGCATCTTTAACTTGTTTTATCAACTCTTAAGACAGGAACTGCACCGGCTGGTCTGTTGAGAGGCTGGTATACTGCCATGTACAGGGGGGAGCTATCAGCCACACCAGTTTTGGCTAATGGCAAACCCCTGTTTTCCTTCCCAACCAGTAACTGCCAATAAAAGACTATTAACAATACACTGGGTCTCAGGAGCCAAGTCTGAGAAAAATATGCAGGTCAATTCTCCCTTCCTCCAAATAGACACGAACTTCACAGACACTATAGATGACTGGGAAGACTGAAGCTATTCTTCATTAGTCTTTTCTTCATCCCTAGGATGCGGCGAGTGATACTAGCATTGTTCAGCTCCAAAAGATATTTATGTGTCATGATGATATATGCAAGTTTCTCAAATGAACTACCTGCCTGTTGGACTCTTTCAATGAGGACGAAAACCTTCCTTTTATTTGTAATGAGTAAATATGACCTGCACCCCAAGTGGAGCATGTAGCTCTTCCAAGATTTTTATTAAGACTTTCTTCCAGGGCCTCATGTCCACATGCTGGTCAAGATTTTAGGGAGTTCTCTTCCTGGGAAAGGGAAGAGTCATAGGAGATAATGGAGTGCACAACTGCGAACACAGAACTACTCTCAGGTGGATGTAGTTGAGCTGATCACAATGATATTCTCTTAGCTATATAAGGCCAAATAGCCAGTGATACCAAGCAAGACTTGGAGGCCCAGTGGGTTAGTCTGCTTTCCTTGGCCAGAGTAGCTTACAACAACAAAACCATCTCTAACTCTCTGTGGTTCACCATGTAGGAATTTGCATGGAGCAACTCAAGTTAAATGTAGGTTAAAACAGAATGGCTAAGTAGATAAATCCATTTCCTGGGTGTAGGAATTGGCAAAAGATTTTCTAAAACACCTCAATCAGTACCTTAACATTTTTCTTTCTGGGATGGGGTCCCTTTAGGGGAGAACTTCGGGTGTTCAAGGATATTTTCATTTATTCATTACTCTTATCTTTCACTCTCCCCTTCAGGAAGCTCAGCAACTATCCTGACAACCCTTGTGGGTTGAAATGATATGGTGGTCCATCATGGGAGGAAACACTTAGAGAGTCGTCAAAGATTCAGGATGGATGAACTGGACGGTAAGCCTTATTCAAGACTGGCAATAGACTGGGCCAGGGCTCCCTACAGAGGTTCCTATAAATATGCTATAGTCAACAGTGTATGGTGACTCAGCTGACAATATGGCTGGGAGCTATTAGACCTCTATGGCATGCTGTTACAGTGACCCAGTTTTGTATCCCAGAAACTATTCCTAGAAGGGGAAGACATAGTGCACTCCCAAGAGATGATGTGGGATATACACAGGTATCATGTTTCCACCACATGATATTTCTGTAATCCTGGGATTTATCTCCAGCCCTTTGCACACTCAAGGAGGCAGAAAGATGTAGTTCTTCTCTAGCTGTGAAGTTTATGAACATGTAACCCAAAGACTGTGTTCTATTTATGGAAGTTTAGCATGAGGCTTGTTGTGATACCTGAAATGCTTCAGAATATAATGAGAAATGGAGACCCCAGGCACTTGCTACTGTGCAGGTCTATCAGTTTTCTCTGAAAATGCTTTCCTGAATAAGTGTGTTTGTTTCCTGGGTACTTAATCTTGGTTATTCAGTAGAAAGGCACAGTAAGAAACAAAGGTAGTAATGTCATGAGGGTAAAGGGGGGGATGGGGCGATCTAAAGATACAATTATGGTACGATACTTGATTTTGAATCAACTAATAATTCAATCATCAAAATAATCTAAAAATTATTTATTGATATTACTAGATTGATCTTAAAGGGGAAAATTATGAGAAAGGTACTTATAAAAAAAAGAAATACAAATAGTTGTTGTATGTATACAACATTCCTTAACTTTATTACTAATCAGAAAAATACAGATTGAAAAAACAATGAAATAATGTTCTCAACCCTAAGACAAGAAGGCATTTTTAAGGCATTATAATTTGGATGTTGTCAAAATGTGAGAAAACTAGTATTTCCATAAACTGCTAGTGGGAGTGGAAATTGGATTAGTGACTTTGGGAAACAATTACATAATATATTTAAAAATTTAAAGAGGGACTATCCCATATTTATTTCTGAGTTTATTTCTGTGAGTGTCTATATGTGTCAAGCATCCCAGACAAAGGTTATTAGTATTCTGATAGTCTGTTCTCATATTTATTCTGCTTCATCTGTTAATGTTAAATCATGATTAATGTTAAGTCACCTACTTGTTTTTCACTATGATTGTGGACTCATTACATCTCCTTTGAACTTTCTCAATTTGTGTTCTTATTTTACGGCTCTATTCCTACTGTTTCCGAATGTATAATTTACTTATTTTTTTCTTTTTTTAAGCATTTTTTATTGCTTTAATTTGGATATCTTTGATTACTAGTCAGATTGGGCATTTGTTCACATGTTTTATTAGACATGTCTTCATTTTGGTATTTACCTATTTATTTTTTTTGTTGTTGTCTCAAATTTTTATTTAAATTCTAGTTAGTAATATTGGTTTCAGGAGTAGAATTTAGTGAGTCACCACTTACATGTTAATACTCAGTGCTCAGTTGTGTATGGAATATCTTTTTTTGCCTTCTTCCAATTTATTTTTTCATTCTTTTTAAGAACATTATTTCTGAATTCTTCTTAAAATTGGCACAGACCTAGAATCTGTTGGATCCAGCCAGAGAATCTCTGATTTTATTAGATGGTTGAGCTGTTTCATATTTATTGTGTTTATTAATAAATATTTGACATATCTATGCTATTTAATTTAGTGCTTTTTCTCTATCATAGTATATAGATGCCTATTTTCCTTTCCTACCATTTGTGGGACTGGTTATATTTTCTTGGTTCTGTTCTTTCTTTAATATTTTAGAAGATAATGCATTTATTTCTATAATATTAGTAATCACCCTAAAAGTTTTAAGTTTCCTAAAAATGATTAACTCTTATTAATGTACATGTATTTTTATAACAAATGACTTAATTACTTTAGATGGCTTTGAGTCCTTCCTCTTGTGTCTCCACCTAACTCCTGTGTTCAGGTTATCATCATTTAAAAAAAAAACCTTATTATTTTATTTTTAACAAAACACAAATTTAAATTTGGTATAATTTTACCAAGTGTAAAATTGCTACTCCATTATTAATTTCAGTTTGGAATGTCCTTTTTCTTGCTGGAATATATGATCTTAGGAAATGAATAGAAGTCTTGAACTTTTTTGAGTTTTAATATGTCATTTTGGAGCACCTGGGTGGCTCAGTCATTAAGTGTCTGCCTTCGGCTCAGGTCATGATCCCAGGGTCCTGGAATTGAACCCCACATGGGGCTCTCTGCTCAGCAGGAGGCTGACTTCTCTTCCACCCACTCTCCCTGCTTGTATTGAGTCTCTCCCTGTCAAATAAATAAATAAACTCTTTAATATGTCATTTCACCTTCATACTTGAATGTTAATCTGGTCAAAAAAGTGTTGCAAGTTATTTTTTGTTTATAATTTTAAGTAAACTTTTAATATATTGAATATGTTGATTTGTTTTGCATTTAGTGTTCAGATGAGGCCTCTGTTATTTTGATTCTTATTATTTATATCTTTTTATTTCTCCTCTTCATCAATGTGCTTTGAGGATTTTTTTGTTCCCTCTAGTATAATCATTTGCAATTTAATAATTTAATTCTAACTTATTCTGAATTGGCAACATGTTTTTACTCTTATTAACTTACATAAATGCTGCTTAGTTCATTTTGTATTTAATCTCTACATTTATGTTTATCTTCAGCACTAAAAAATCCTCATCAGTTTAGTTTATTTTAATTCACTTTAAATATAACCTCCATGAATATTCTCTATTTTCTTTTTCTGGAGTGCTTAACAAAAATCTTAACATAAGATTTAGATCTTTCAAGTTATACTTTTAATCTACAACATTGTAAACTTTCCTACAATATCTCCATCTAAGACCTTCTTCAGGCTATATCTTGGGGAAATTGTTGACGTTATCTTTTAGCTTAGTAACAACTTAGCAATTTGCTCTGCATCTTTGTCTATTCTAATAACTACTATGTACCTATATATAGTAATATATATATATTTATGTTACAATAAATATATATGGTAATATGTATTTATGTATTTATATTGATCTTCAATTGACTTTTCCATCACAGAGTTTCACTGATGTAATAAAGTTCCATTATCCTCAGAAAATAATTATTATATTTATTTAAGGTTGTCTTATGGTTGTACTGTTTCTACTTGTATGCATGTTCTTCTATTTATTGAAGTTTTCTTTAATTTCCAAAAATATTGTCATTTAAGATATTTTTAGTTGAGCGTGAACTCTGTGTGAACTTCTGTGTTACATATTTATATATCTATGTAAAGAAGAGAAGCCAGTACTTCTACCACCTACATTTTAGCCGTTTTTTGTTTTTTGTTTTTTTCTAAGAGTGAAAGAGGGATTGGATGTGTCACAGAAGAACTTACGGTCCATAGTTTTGGAGTTGATGCTCCTCATATTTCTTAGGTATTACCAGTAGCCTGGAGTATCACTGCTTTATATACCCAGTGCAGGATACGATGTTTCTCTTTGGACATAGATGTTACTGTTGTTCCCGGGTCCCTAGAATTTGTGAATCTAGGAGTGGAGTACCCTTGTGGCTGCGTCCAACTTCTACACCGTGACTATCCTGTATGAGATTTAATTATCATGTTCTTTATAGGATCTTGTCAGATTTTTATATTTGTGGGAGGGTTCATATTTTCTAGTTTTATACTAGCATTAGTCATGTATTCCAAACTATAGATTAGTTTTAATCTAATCTATAAACTTCCATTCATGAACCAATGAGTGTTGGTTCATGAATGGAAGCTTTCAATGGATGACCAAGTTTCTAGAATTCTTTAGTCATCTAATCAAAAGTCATTTAGGTAAATAAAAAAGAACTATATGAAATCACAGTTGAAAATAAGAAAGCATTTAATTGTATATTTAGATAATTAGGTAACTAAAATAGAAAAAAGAACATTTCCCAAATTTTAGTTATGGTTCATCTTCAAAAATATGCATGCCATTGGGGCACCTGGGTGGCTCAGTGGGTTAAAAATATGTATGCCATCGGGACACCTGGGTGGCTCAGTTGGTTGAGCTGCTGCCTTTGGCTCGCGTCATGATCCCCGCATCCTGGGATCGAGTCCCGCATAGGGCTCCTTGCTCAGTGGGGAGCCTGCTTCTCTCTCTGCCTCTGCCTGCAGCTCTGCCTGCTTGTGTTCTCTCTCTCTCTCTCTGATAAATAAAAAAAATCTTAAAAAAAAAAGTATGCCATCAATTCTATAGGATATTCAAATTCTTATGATTTAAACATCATGATTTATTAGACAATACATGTGATAGTAATATTGATTAGTTACTATTTTATGATTATATGATCAGAAAGAGTGTTTTATTTATCAATGACTGAAATGGTATTATATCATTACATGGAAATGATAAATGTTATCTTTTTAAAAAATATTTTTATTAACATATAATGTATTATTTGTCCCAGGGGTACAGGTCTGTGAATCATCAGACATACACATCTGACAGCACTCACCATAGCACATACCTTACTGGAAGCTGAATCCAGCAATGATTTCTAAACGAATAAACATCATTATTGAGGTAGAATAGTATTATACAACTTATTAGGATGTACCACAGATAGTATTAGTATAAAAGGTGACGTAATCTTGAATTTATACATTAAACACATTTTCATCTATACTCTCTCTATTAGCTAGCATTCTCCAGAGAAACAGAACCAGTAGGAGATGATACATAGATAGATAGATCTGTTTGAGCTGTTTTTAGTGCTATGATTTGAGGGCAGTGTCCCCCCAAAATGGTCTCTCCACAGGACTAAACCATTAGTGGAATTATCCAATTGTATAATGTCTAGAAGTTTATGTGTATAAAAGCCTACAATTTGCAAAGAGATCTCTAACTAAAATGTAATGTACTAGTAGTTTTTTTTTCTTTTTACAAAATTTATTCTTACCAAGTCATTGTAATTTTCTTCTTACATAAGTAGACCAGACATAACCATTTCACTTATGAGGTAACCAAGACTCATGATTTGGCAAAGCAAAAGGCCAAGAAGCATTCAGGGATAGGCAGGACATCTAGCTTTTGTGACAGATGGACCAGCACATCATCCTTAACGGTACCTGGCCTCTTCTTTTGGATTACAAAGGTACACTAGCGAATTTCTTTATCCTATTAGCATGTACTCATTTATCACATGAACCAGCTATAATCTATTAAAGACCAAGATAAGAGAACATAGAATACTAAGTAGATAGGGTTTTTAACAATGTTTCAGTAGTAAAGGGCTTGGAAGTTTATTGTTGTTACTGGACAGCTCAGGGTAACATGAAGCACCAGGAAGCAAACTAGGAAGGTAGTACTAAGAAATTAAAGTACATCATTAAACATCTTAGTAAACAAAGATCTTATGACATATCTTTTCTGTTTATAACCAAACTAGCAAAGTATTAAAAAATGATGACAAAAATGTTAAGAGTATGATGAGTTGGACACATTATATTGCATCAATTATAAGTCGGTGTAGTCTTTCTGGAAATATGTTTGTAAACAGTTAACATGCATGTTAAAATATCCATATTCTTTGGGTTTGACTTAGTAACGACTTTCAATAGTATTTTCCAAGAAAGAATAAAGATATAACCAATGTTTTATAAAACAGTTGTTTTATGTGAACTGTATTCATAAGATATATATTTTTTATCATTTATATAAAAATCAGCAAATTGAGAATCAATAATTAGGTATTTAATTATCCACAAATAGAATAAAATAAATAAAAATATTAAATAAGTAGTATGTTGTTACTAAATGTTTTGTGAAGAAAGTACTTAGAGTTATGTTTGTCAGATAACATTAAGTAAACAGAAATTATACAAAAAAAAATATATATGTATCATATATAGATAGATGTAGATATCTAGATATATGTATGGTAGATCAATTTGAAATTTATACAGAAATCAACTGAAAGAAAATAAAACAAAACACAAACCTATGAGGGCATGTGGGTGGCTCAGTTAAGTGTCCAGCTCTTGGTTTCAGCTCAGAGCATGCTCTCAGGGTCCCGAGATGGAGCCCCAGTTGGGCTCTGCGCAGTGTTTGCTTGAGATTTTCTGTTTCCCTCTGCCTTGTCCCCGACTCATGCTCTCTCTTTCCCAATCTCTTTCTAAAGAAATAAATAAAATCTTTAAAAAAAAAATAAAAACCCTGATATTTTCTTGGAAATGAAGATAACAATAACTTTTGATTTTCTAAAAATATTTATTTATTAAGTAATCTCTACCCCCAAAATGGGGCTCAAAAATCATGACCCTGGATCAACAGTGGCATCAACAGTGTCTACCAAGAGATAGCCAGGAGCCCTGATAACTTGATTTTTATCCTGAGTGCTTTTCTCTGTTATTTTTCAAATTTCTAAAATGACTGTGTAAAATTTCTATAAACATTATTTATCATGCTATATAACTTTTAAAGCATTTTTGAGAGAGGTAAACTTTTCCTAGACAACTTTTTTGTTTATTTCCTTTTTGAGGTCTTAGCTTCTGAAGCCAATGTTCAGATATTTCCAGGCTTTTTCAGAGTTCTTCACTGAAATATATTTGAATCCATAAATTCTATACCGAAGCATTAATTCTGAGTGGTACTGGGAATGCTACTTATATGGGGGACAGTCTACACCCCCCCCCGCCTTTTTTTTCTATTTTTAAACACTTGGCAGCTGTGTTTTTAAGGTAATATGCCTGTCATTAGTTGTTGGCATGTCCACGTGAAGAGGGCTGTGTTGTTATCTTGTGAGTGAACAATCCTATGTAAGCACATTTATTCTACTCAAATGACTGTGATGTGATATAGGAGTTTCATGTCCTTGATATTCTCACCATCTAAATTTGGGGGCGGGGTGGCAGCTTAAAATCACTTTAAAGTGTCTACTAACTCTTGGATTGAATCTAACTGATTCTGCATATGAATACACACTGTTCAGGGAATACTGAAGTTAGTTGGTGTGATAAAGCCTGCCCCTAAAGTGAGGGTTCTCTTCTTTATATCTATTCTGGAGAAAGATAATGTAGATCACTATATATATATATATATTTTTTTTTTCTTTATATATATATATATATATATATAAAGAAGAGAGGGTTCTCTTCTTTATATCTATTCTGGAGAAAGATAATGTAGATCACTATATATATATATATATATATATATATATATATATATATATTTTTTTTTTTTTTTTTTTTTTTTTTTTTTTTTTTTTTTTTTTATAAACCTAAGACTGACATTCGCTGAAAGCTTAAAAGGATGCTATTAAATGTTATTGGACCCTAAGGACTTTAGGTAATAATCATTATTTCCTTTGAATTACAGTGTATGTTCTACTTTCTTTGATAGGCAGTGGGAAAAGATGAAACAATAGATGGGATTCTTGGCACATGAGTTAATACGATTTTACAAAATTATATTTTATACAAATATGCAATATTTGTATACTTTATACAATATATACAATATATTTTTATACAATATATACAATATATACAATATATTTTATACAAATATACAAAAATACAAAATTATATTTTAATGTTAATTTTAAGAGTTTTTACTTATTCCCAAATAGAAAATTGACTACTTAGATCTGAAGACTTTAGTAGTTTGCACTTGAAATATTCAATTTATGATGTTATCATAACCTGCATGGTGAGAGAGTTTTCAAATCTAGTCATCTAATATAATTAATGTTTTCTCTGTCCATGAATAAATGGTATTTTCAGGAATTTCACAAAACAAGATAATCTAATAGCCATTTCTGAGTAGACTATGAAGGGATATGTAAAAATTGAGTTGATTTTGTAGCTTTTAAGTAAATGGGTAAAGATATCAAAAATCTATACATTCATGCAGTTTAACTATGTTTACAGAAATGTTAATTTTTATTCTAATGGCCTATTTTAGGCAACTTTATATCTTAAGGTCATTTAATTAAGCAGAATTCTTACTCTTTTTTTTTTTTTTAAGATTTTATTTATTTATTTGTTGTGTCCCCCAATAATGGGTCCATGGTCAAAGGAGTGAGACTGATACAAAGCAAAGGTCAAGCAAAGCTTTATTTCATGTCAAGCATCAAGAATCAAACCGACCATCAAACAGACCAGTCGGGGCCGCCCCTTACAGAGAGGGCGACCACTCCCTGCCTCACAGACTAACTTTTATAGAGCAAAGGCCATGTAGTTGGGCCTACAGTCATGCTAGGTCACACACGGGTGGCCAATTGAATTACAGTTCACCCCATAGTAGCTATTTGAACTAGCCTATCACCTTAGTCAGAATTGGCACCCAAAGGGTGGGGCTCATACTCCTTGGTAGCTAGGAGACAGTATGCGCCCCTACTGATTGGATGTCTCCACCTGACCCGACTCATCCCTGCATTTGGGGCTGTTATCTCCACCTGACCTGATCCACCCTTGTATTTGGGCTTTGTTACCTGGGACTGGTTTCCCGGACTTGCTTTTAAGTAAGTTCCCCTGGGGGGGCAGAGTCAATTTAAGTTTTACTGCATAAACAACAAAATGGCTGTCCAACTGAGGTGGGGCCACTCTGGCTAAATAGGTCCTTACAATTTGACAGAGAGAGACACAGTGAGAGAGAGGGAACACAAGCCAGGGAAGGGAGAGAGGGAGAAGTATGCTTTCTGCTGAGCAGGGAGCTCTATGTAGGGCTCAATCCCAGGACCCTGGGATCATGACGTGAGCTGAAGACAGACTACTTAACAACTGAGCCACCCAGGCACCCCCTTACTCTTGTTTTTTAAATGTCCGTAAAATATTCTTCAATTTGCTTATATAGAATAAACAGTGTAGCCCTTAATAATTTTATTATATGGACTACACTTCCATTTAGCATATGTAACAAGGGGGCTAAGCTACAAAATAATAGTATATAAAAACCATCAGAGTAGTGAAGACCAAAGAGTTAAATTCCTTTCTGGGAACAAAGAGACCCATGGCTGTTTTCTTTCCTGATTGAATGATAGAAGGAACACCCACCACAGAGAAGAATGAGGAAAAATATGCTGATTGTTTCATGGACTAATGGTAGCATGTGCCTGCTGAAATGCCAAATAAATATTTTGTATACTTCAGCCCCAGAGTGAGTCTACTTTCACCCACTGGTACTTTCCCACGAGCTGACATCAAGTGCAGAAGGAAGCAAGCCAAAGGCTGGGAGCAGTGCAGGAGAGCTGAGCTCCACCCTCCTGGTTTGCACAGGATCATCCCAAGGTCAAGACAGTGGTTTGCTGAAGGGTTACAGTAAGTCTTTAAAGTACCTCAAGAACCTTACAGGTACTACAATGAACCTCCAGTGACTGGAGCAGGACCGAATTGCTTAGAGAGAACCCAGTAAGGCGCTCTGGACCTTCACTAAGGGCAGTGCCCTAGCCCTCCAAGGGCTGAAGACAAGACAGTCAGGGGAAGAGTGATCCCCTGAGGAGAACGCTGGAGGAAGGATTACAACACAAAAGAACAGCCTGGAACGCAAAAAAAGATGAAAGCCAAACTGTAAAATAGAATTAAATGACTGAAGAGTTGGAAAGCTGGCCGTTGAATTTTAAATCATAAAGAGATCTCTGAGTCTAACCTGTTTTCAGATCCCATGACCTTCTGAAGGAAAAGTGATCTCACCCTCAAAACATTTTACAAATGGTAACTGAATCTATCTAGAGCTGCGGCAATGTCCAGGCATTTCTAAACTATGGACTAGACTCACCCAACTCTAGTGACCCTATGCAATATTCTGAAAAAATGTCTTTTATTTCTACCTCTATTGATCTTTCACAATGTGTGGAATACAATAAAATTAATATATGAGAAATGCAGAAAAGCAAATAAGCTCAGGGACAAGAGTGGGAACAGTCAATAGAAATGAGTAGACAGACAACTGAGAATTTGAAATTATGTGACAAAGATTTTAAAAATAACTATTAAAAAGTGTTAAAGGAGGGGTACTCGAGTGGCTCAGTTGAGGGTCTGATGCTTGATTTCAGCTGAAGTCATAATCTCAGCTGAGGTCTGCTTGAAGCTTCTCTCCCTCTGTCCCTATCCCCACTGTTTCTCTCTCTCTCCAAAATAGACAAATAAATCTTTAAAAGAAAGTTTAAAAAAGAAAGTGTTAGAGGAAACAATAGAAAATATAGACAGCATTGAGAAACAAATCATTTTGGTAGCAATTTAAGTTGTAAAAAAATAGAAATGCATGGTAATAGAAATGAAGCATTCATTCAGTGAGCAAACAATAGACTAGATACAGTGAAGTAAATAATCAATAAACTAAAAGATTAGTTAATAAACTTTATTCAAAATGGAACAAAGAGTGTCTTAGTAGGTTAAGCATCAGCCTTTGGCTCAGGTCATGATCCCAGGGTCCTGGGAGATCCAGCGGCTCTGGCTGTATGCTCAGCAGGCAGCCTGCTTCTCTCTCTCTCTTTGCGTGCCATGCCTCCTGCTTGTGCTCTCTCTGTCAAATAAATAAATAAAATCTTAAAGGGGCGCCTGGGTGGCTCAGTGGGTTAAAGCCTCTGCCTTTGGCTCAGGTCATGATCCCAGGGTCCTGGGATGGAACCCTGCACTGGGCTCTCTGCCCAGCAGGGAGCCTGCTTCCTCCTCTCTCTGCCTGCCTCTCTGCCTACTTGTGATCTCTGTCTCTGTCAAGTAAATAAATAAAATCTTAAAAAAATAATAATAATAAAAAATAAATTTAAAAAAATCTTAAAAAATGAATAAACAAACAAAAACAAAAATGGAACACGAATAGAGAAAAAAAGATGGAAAAAACACAGGACAGAACATCTAAGATCTGCACATCAAGTAATGTAGTATTGAATAGCTCAATTGAAGTAGTATCTCAAGCTTTGCGCAGTGGCAGTATCATAGCCAATGAGGTTTATCTGAGGCGCGATTATTGCTAATTGAAGTAGTATCTCATAATTATTACATTTATAATTTCATTCTTTTTGTTGTTTTACATAATGTGATCAAGTGAAACTATACATATAATGAAATTGACATTTGAAATATATTAACAATTCACAGTTTCTTTTAAGTTTTGGTGTGAACACCACCAAATTTGACAGACTAGGATAAAAGGGCAGAGGCAATAAACATATCAAATCATCTTTTTAAAACCCTTTTTTTTTTACAGATATAATGAAATATTTCATATTTATTTCCTTTAACAAAAATTTATTGTAAATCCTTATTTATGCATATTTTCATGTGTACTTGGACAAGATTTACTTTGTAGTTCATCATATTGATACATAGTATGTTTGCCCTGTTTTCTTATAAATTAGATAAAAGCAAAGTTGACCCTAAATTTTACCATTGACTAAATCCTTTATTTATTCCTATTTTATTAAAGTTACTTGTATTAAGTGCTTCACAAAGTACATTTGTGGCAGCAGTTGGACAATTCATTGAATCTCTTAACTTATATCCTAGCTAAGATGTATACAACTTCCAGGCCTGACCCATTTTATTCTTTACTTGCTCTCATCCCCAACATAGTAGCTGGACAATGTGAGAACATTCTATCTGGGGTCTGGGCCAGACTCTATGAGACAGCGTTAACTCACCCTCCCCCCACTCTGTCACACTCAGTACCAATTAATATGTATGTGACAGAGAAGTAAAAATCCTCTGAATTAAACAATTGATCTCCAGTGTGTATTTATTACAGCAGCTTGTGTTACCCTGAGTAGTATAACACTTTATTTTTTATTGAGTTTTATGATAAATGAAGAACATGGCAATAGACAAGTAAGAATGAGCAAAGGATAAGCATGGTGTTATCAATTTGTACTTTTTAAAAAGATTTTATTTATTTGAATGAGAGAGAGAACACAGAGGAAGAGGGAGATGTAGATGCCCCACTGATCAGAAAGCCCGATGGGGGCCTTAAAGCCAGGACCCTGAGATCATAACCTGAGCCATAGGAAGACACTTAACAGACTGAGCTACCCAGGTGCCCCTCATTTGCACTTTTTTGTGGGAGTTTTGTCATAATTTTATTCTAGGTTCACTGTGCATTTGTTTTAACTTGTTCATCTACTTGTCCTAGAAAAGTGTTACCTTACTTGTAAGATGTTTCCTTTGTGTCGTCCGTACCATATGTATAGCTACCAGTAAATTCTGAAGGATTAAATGAAATGACTAAATATCTGAATATATTATTTATCTAGTTTGCTGTTTGTATATTTCATTTTTGTAGCCAATATCACATGACTGAAACATAGTTACACATGACATGTATATTGTTGGTTTGTAGACAAGCTCAGAAGTAGATATTTAAAGCAAAAAAAAAAAAAAAAGGAAGAAGAATGGCAATAGTCCTTGGTAATTATTTTTTGATAGAATAATCAAATATTAAACACCTTTGCTATTTAAGGTACTTTGTGATTGACAGTTATATAAAGATAAAAACATTTTGCTGCTAATCATACAATCTAATTAGAAAATCAGATAGGTAAAAATTACACATAATGAAACATTAATAGGAAAGTGTTATTATAAAGAAAATCAGATATTAACAATAAAGTACTAAGAGCAGAAACGAAACTGTTCGTGGTATGAAGACAATTTAAAATATGATCTCTGAGGAAATTAATTGTAGTGGAATCCGGAAACTCAGTGGTCAAGGAAAGGGGGTAGGATTTCCCCAAGTGAAAGAGGGAGACTATGTAAAGGCCTAAGAGTATGAGAGAAAGAAACACTTTTTCTAGGAAGGGTAGTATTTCAGAAGAGTTAGTTAAGAATGTGGTAGACAGGGCTCAGTCAGTTAGGCACTCAAGTCATGATCCCAGGGTCCTGGGATCAAGCCCTGCATTGGGCTCTAGCCATGGATTGGGCTTCATCCTCAGCAGGGAGTCTGTTTCTCCCTCTCCCTCTGCTGCTCCCCCTGCTTGTGCTTTCTCACTCTCTCTCACTAAAATAAGCAAATAAAAGCTTAAAAAAGAAAGAAAGGAAGAAAGAAAGAATGTGGTAGAGTGAAAACCCTGAAGTTCTGTGGATATCATTTCAAGGTCTTTGGACTTTGATCAGAAAACTATTGATTGTAATTGTCATGTTTTACTCTGGTATCTGACATGATCATTTTTACCCACTTGTCCTACAGTCCTGTTGCTAACCATGATAATCTCATCAGAGGAATGGGAAACTTCCTAGCTCTTGGTTTTTATTTACTTTCCCCTGCTGTCTACTTTTTTTTTTTTTTTTAATATGGTAGCCAGGATGTTTTACTATACTTTTAGTCTGGTCATATTTCTCCCATGCTTGAAAATGTCCAGCAGATCACATTTAAATTCAAATTAGAAAATGAAATTCAAATTTGTTGCCACAGACTATGTGAATGGGGACTGCCTATCTCCCAGAAGCCATATCCGACCTCGCTCCTTCTTATTTACGATTTCACTGCTGCATATGTATTTCACTGATTTTTTTCCCCTTAGATATCAGATGTATAGATTGAGAAAAATGCCCCTTTTAAGTTGATAGCAGTGTCTAATCACTGGAGTCTTTATTACTATTATTTTATTTTACGTGCTTATTGTTTTAAGTTGTATGTCTTTTTGCCCTATTAAAGTGTCATCCCACTTTATAAGGATAGGAATTGGAGTCTCTGCAAAGCCCAAATTTGAATTTTAATCAACTAAATCATTCATTCATTCCACTCATATAGTTTTGTAGCCAACTTCCACTGTCCTCTCTCCATATAAAAGAAACCATTCTCATGTATTTTTATTAAAATATATTCTTGCAACAGGGGAACTATTATTTTGTGTGCATATTTTTGTGCTATTTCTTTAACTTTTTTTTGTTACATATCTCACACTCCTTTCATTAAGAATTCTCTTTTTAATCCACTCATGTTGCTAATTGCACATCTTATCCATTGCTTCAAGGCAATGAACATATTCTTTCTTTCTTTAAGGTAGATATTACTTTGGTTGCTGCTTCTTGCATATTGGGCACTTAGTAGTAGGAATAGCAACGAAATCAACTTCAGGGGTGGGAAATTCGTATTATTCAAACCTATTTGCTACATGTTATTTGTCACAAGGACGTGTCCTTGCCTTAAAACTGTAGTGGTGTCTTCTATAACTTTTCTTTCCATACTTGCCACAAGCCCAGTAGGAAATATGACCTTCTACCGAAGCTTTGAATGCCATTGGATGGATGGGATCACAAAGTAGAAGAAAAATAGTGCTCATGTTGCATCGTAAGCCATCAGAGTGAGCACACCCACCCAGGACACATAACAGTAGGCTGGAGGAAGGACAGCAATAGGACAGACATAGGCATTTGGAAATGTAAGACATAGTTTATATGCCTTTCTTGTACTTCGGCACTTGCTTACCCTAGACTTATATAAACTACACCTACTTGATGAAGAAATGGTGCTAAGAGTAACTTAATTTATAGTTTCGTTGATCAAATTATTCACAATTGTTAATGGGAAGCTTGGGTCCCACTGTCATGCCTCCTTATGATTTAGGCATATGGTCTCCACTCGTGTCTGATAGCAAGCCAAAGACTATTTTCCGTCTGTAACAAATGCATCTTACTAAGATCTCTATCAAATGTGAATCAGTTCCTTCTTTGAGGTTCCCATGAGGCTGATCCCATCGTGGTAGTAGACTAGTGTGATGTCCTGTGGGAGGATGAGGTAGTCATTGTTTCTGTATACTACCTTATAGCCAAACTGAAGAACTAAAATAAATCTGAAGTAGGTATTTATATTCTACTGCTGCCCCTGCTGCTTTCTTTGTGCCTTATGGCAGATTTCTAAAGCAATGCCTATTTAAAGAGGTGCATAGGACCTGCTAAGGCTCCCTAACATACTCAAGTAAGGACAAAACCTGGAAGAACAGTTTTTATCAAGGATAACATCTGTTTGTACTAATAATTTATCAGGTTTGCAATCTCTTTCCAAATATCTAAAATGAAGACCTTATATATCCAGTTAATAGGTATTTACTAAGATTTTTCTAGGTGCCAAGGACTGGGAACCTGACTAAACTCTCCCAAACTGGGAAATTATGCAGAAACAAAGGACACAATTAAGGCTGGGTATCAGGCTTGGACTCCTCCTGGCTCGGCCACTTCTCTGGGACTCTCCCCAAATGCAGCAAGATGTCTGATGACATTTATAGTGGACGTACCTCTTCCCCCTGGAATTAAAAACTGGAACATGAAGCACAGGGCTTTTTCTCATAGATGGCCTCAGCATGTCAACTGTCCACGTTCTCTTTAGTTCCTCACTCCTCCCACCCTAACTTGGAAAAAAAAGGAGAGGAAAACAATCTTAGTTATATTACAGGATATCATATCGCATTATAAAGAATATTTAGAAAACAGAAGACAATCAGAAAATAAAACTTACCTGGGGTGCCTGCGTGGCTCACTTGGTTAAGTGTCTGACTCTTGATTTGTGCTCAGGTCATGATCTCAGGGTTGTGAGATCAAGCTCTGCATCGAGCCCCTCTGAGTAAGCTAGGCTCTGCACTGGGCAGGGAGCCTGCTTAATATTCTCTTTCTCCCTATGCCCCTCCTTCAGCCCTCTTTCTCTTTCTTAAAAAAAAAAAAAAAAAAAAAAAAAAAGACCTTTCTTTACCTGCATGTCCATTTTAGGTTATTTAGTGTCACAGAGGAAAAACTTCCTCTGCCCTATGGTCCTTCTAGTGGGACTTAGAATCAAATTGACATGAGACAGAGTAATGGGGAAAAAATTCAGTTTAATAAGCATACATATGAGGAATCCATACAGACACAAAATTCCAAAGACAATGGGGCAACATGAAGCTTATGTGAGCTAAGGAGAGGGGTAGGGGCCTGAGGATTCAAAAGGGAAATCGCTCATTAGCAGGAAGCTGAAAAGAGATGTTTAGAAAAACAAGGTTGCCCTATTAGATAGATGAGATCCTGAGGTAAAGGTGGGTAAATTCTCTGTTAGTAGTTCTATTCCTCTTTCAGGCTTTCCTTTCTGATGTAAATTTAGGCAGCTGTGAGGGAGGCAGAGAGCTTATTCTGCAACTAATGGGCTTTAATTACTTTGCATTTGAAATCATTTTGTGCCAAAGTGGCACAGTTTGGGGCCTCTCATCCTGCACTCCTTCATTTCCTATCTCAATTTACTTATGCATTTTCTTCATGTTAAACTATTTGATGCAATCCTGTATCTGGTCGGTGTTCAAACTTTTCTTCCTAAGTTTGAAAGTTTGGAGAAGAAAATGTGAGAATAATAATACCATTTTGTATTAAGATCATCTCACTTTTGTTTACTTCATATTTTCAAATAATTATAAAATATGTGTTCTGAAGGGGAAGAAACATGAAGTGATGTTTTGTTTTACGAAATCAGTTTCTAAATAGGAACTACTTTTTTTTTTTTTTTTTTTAAGTTCCTGCCCAACATGGGGCTTGAATTTACTACTCTGAGATTGACTGAGCCAGCCAGGCACCCCTCTAAATAAGGACATTTTTAAAAGAAAAAAAAAGAAAAGAAAAAAAGAATAGATGCACAGTTTAACTATATAAAATACCACAGTTTATAGACGATCATTTAATAAAATTTTACTAATAGGACTTTTGTTGTAATGTGAAAGGGAAATATTATTTGAGAAGATCAGAAATTAAGCTATAAAATTAAGCTGGATAAATGTTTCATAACAGTTGAATGGCATAAAATCAACGATATTTTAGGATGCCCTTTAGAAACACAAACCAGATAAAACAGCAATTTCTGTTGGAAGGAAAATCAAATTCTCCCACTCTAATATAAATGAGCAGGGGATTTCTCTGAAAGCTTTTAATCCACTCCAGCAGTCAATCTTCTTATAGAAAGAGCTGTCCTATTTTTAGAAATTCAAATAAAGTTCTACCTAAATTAATAGTGATTGCATTGTAATAAGAAAATAAGAACTGGTTTATATGTGTAAATTCTCCTTTAATTATGGAAGGAGTGTATGATAAAGTCCATTACAAAACAAATAAAACAAAAAAAATGTTCCTAGTTTTAGCAAGTCAGTTCTAATCAGAGTATATAAATATTTCTTTCTGGTTTAACTTTCCTAGTACAAACCACATAGTGTCGATGGATGGAAATTTGAGAGTGGCCCCTCTCCTTTTTTCAACTGAGAAAGAAAACCTCAGTTGTGAAATGGTCTTTACTCTTGGCTCTGGGTCTATGCTATGTGGCCCCACTATTCTTTATTTCTATAGCATGCAGTAGACTTTGTGCCTTTCATCCTCTCTCTTCCTTTCCTTTCTCATTGTCCTCTGGTATTGTAAGGGTCTATTTAGCCAGAGGGATTGCATCTTGGGTTAAACAGTGATTTTGTTGTTTATGCAGTAAAACTTAAACTGGCCCTGCCCCCGCTCAGGGACTTACTTAAAAACAAGTCCCGGAAACCAGTCCCAGGTAACAAAGCCCAAATACAAGGGTGGGTCAGGCCAGGTGGAGACATCCAATCAGTTGGAGGGTGCATACTGTCTCCCTAGTTACCAAGGAGTATGGGCCCCACCCTTTGGGAGCCTTTTGGGTGCCAATTCTGACCAATGTGATAGGCTAGTTCAAATATCTACTAGGGTAAATTGTAATTAAATTGGTCACTTATGTGTGACCTAGCATGACTGTGCAGCTTTCTCTGTGTGTTACAGTTTCATTGGCCACCTGTGCGTGGCCCAACCACATGGCCTTTGCCCTTAAAAGCTAGTCTGTGAAGCAGGGAGAGGTCGCCCTCTCTGTAAGAGGCGTGGCCCGGAACGTTCGGTTTGATTCTTGATGCTTGGTGTGGAATAAAGCTTTGCTTGACCTTCGCTTTGTATCAGTCTCGCTCCTTTAATCACGGACCCATTATTGGGGGACCTTTCAGTATCAGTCACTCCATTCCACTCCCAGATCCCAGTGCTCAAGGTGTTGGAAATGGTTGGGGTTCAGGTCAAGAAAGAATTTTAGAGATATCTCCAGAGCAAAAAAGATGGTTTTATTAAAGCACAGGGACAGGACCAGTAGGTAGAAAGAGCACCACTGGGATGGTGAGGAGGGGCTGATTATATACTTTCAAGTTGGGAAGGGGTTAAGGATAGCATAAGTCTCTAAGGAATTTGGATGCAAGGTTTCCAGGACCTTGAGGGGCTAGCTGTTAGGAAAAGGTCATTTATTACTGCCTAATAAAACCTTAGTCCTGAGATACTTCAGGTATGCATTGATGGGTCATATGCATGGAGGATGATCGACAACATGTATCTAAAAGGGTAGAGATAAAGGAAGCTTCCAAAGGAATTTTTATATGTTAAAGTAGACTCCCAGGATCCTGGAAGTTGGGCTAAGACTGCTTTTTGCCCTTAGCAAACTATTAAATTCCAGGCAGCTGAGTTCCTAGAGGAATGTCACTCTGCTTGTTTCAAGGACTTGTCAGTGGGCTGTAGGCAGTTAGAAACTTAATTATATTTTTCTTTTGCTTGTTTTCCACATCACTCAGGCATAATAGCCAATTACTTACATGTAATTATGCTACTTGATGTATAGGGTTTATGGGTGGGTAATAGAAGAGGAAAAAATGAGCTTCTAATCTCATCTAATTCCAGATGATTCATCTGTACAATAGGCATATTATATTTCTAAGTTTACCCTCCTGATCTAGTTTTACCTGTGGCCTAATTTTAAAATTGTCCCTGTTGGATTTCCTCCTGCCCCAAAGTGCATTATCAAAATTGGCCTACTTTTATCCAGTCTTTGAGTTTGTCAAACAGCTTTCTTGCTGTATGTTTTATAAAACTGAGTTAACACAAAACAAAACTGTGTTTCTGAAATTGACTACATTTCTATCAGAGAGTTCACTTTTCCAAGAGCTTTTTTAATTTCCTAATTAACTTTTATTCATTTATCTCACTAATTCACTTTTTTTTTTTAAAAGATTTTATTTATTTATTTGTCAGAGAGAGGCAGAGAGTGAGACAAAGTGAGCACACAGGCAGGCAGAGGGAGAGACAGACTCCCCACTGAGCAGGGAGCCAGATGCTTTGCTGACTGAGCCACCCAGGCATCCCTCACTATTCTCATTCTTGAGATTCATGTTTTACTAGCTCTCAGTCTTTCTCCTCTCAACATGTAATATATAGCTCATTATTAATCAGTTTAAAATATTCTTAAATTTCCACTATAATTTTTTTCTTTAACCATTGGATGGTGAGGTAATGTAGTACCATCCATCTCTTCTCCCCAACATACTCAATATCAAGGTTAATTTATTTACAGTACCCTTAAGCGGAGATGGGAAGAATAGTTTTCTATTTTCCTTGCACTGAGGGTCTATCTTTTTCGAGTTAGCATTGCAGTGAGCCAACATGAGTTTGCTCCTTGGTGGGTCAGAAACTGTACCAGGTTGAGTTGTTGCACAAAGTCAACTATTTGCAGCAAACAAGGAGATCACAGGGAATGGCTTCCAAAGCTGTGACTCCCCAAGAGAAGGTGAGTGGGTTCCTTCTGCTAAAGGTTAGAATGAATATTTACATAGGGAAACCTTGTCATCCTATGTAGAGGTGGACATAAGGTCACACATGCACCTTGAGGAAACAGGCCTGTACATACATAGTAAGTTATGTAAGTGAGGCTGAGGCTCCTCCTGGGGTGGAGATTTTATTATTACAATGAGGTAAATGTAGTCATAGGTGGTTCCAGAGGTCACTCCATGGTCCATCTGCAGGAGCAAGTCAGGTTTAGCTCAAAAGCTCTGGGTGGTCTGGGCAAGAGATTTTGTCAGGGCAGTTGCCAGCAACTGGGGGGTAGTTTGGGATTTCATTTGACTGAGTAAGAGGAAGGCCAGAAAGAAGAGCTTAGAGGAAAATGTAAGACAAGTGTTAGTGAGTCTGAGCAGGTGGGTGGTCTTGGCGTCTAGATGGTGACAGCTCTAGGTCTCCTATTATACTCTCTACTTAGGCCCTGGGGATTCAGACTTGTTGTTCTGGTCCCAGGAGCCTTCCAAAACAGAAAATGCTGTAAGGCAACTGCAGATTCAGTGTTTCTCATGCCTTCCTCAGTTCTTGCTCTCACCCAAATCCTGAACAGGTAATTCCTTAACATCTTGGCATTTTTTCATTTTTCATTAAAGAGTTTTTAAAAATATGTTTTACAAAGAATCTTATATATTTTACTAATGAGATTTTGTTGAAATATTCCAGTCCATAGTTACCTCCCTCCTTCCCAAAGGAAGTACATTTGCTTCCTTTTTTTTTAGTTCTTCAATCAAAGATGCTGGTGGGCTTGGAATAGGATGCTAGCCAAGGGATTAGATTAGGAACTGAATAAATTGGGAGATGGAAGATGCTTATGATACTGTGTGGAGTTAGGGGAAAATGGGGGAAGGGATGGAGAATAAAGCTTCAAGGAATGTCACTAACAACAATTTTAAATGTATCTTTTCTCTTTTGCATTTGCTTTTTTGGAAACAGCTGTATTCTGTTCATATTTCATGGGATGCAATATCTTCTACCATTTTAAACACACACTTCATAGTTTCATGAACTTTTCCACTATGTCCTTTATTGCCCTAATTCATTTGAGGATTCTTTTTTTGTTTATTTTGTTTTTGTTTTGTACCACCTGTTAGAGATTTGCCCCTGACTGATAATCCTTTGCTGTTAGATAATGTTCAGATCTAAGGAGTTAATTCTGAACTTTGGCTATTTGCAAGGGGACGTATTAATTTTGGGGTTTGATTAGAAGATAATAGGGAGAAGACCATGTCTTTGGGAATACATTTTAATGTCAGTCTCTGTACGTTTTCTTTGTGGGCTGGCCATTTCTCCAGAAAGGAAGACTGAGTTGGGAAAATCCTGGATGTCTTGCTGTTCTGTTTGTAGACTTTCATTCAACCCTGCTGCTTTGGTGTGTCAGCACATAGTAGCTCTCGTGTCCGATTGGTGTCCATATTGTAGAAAATCTGATTTCAAAATCTTTATAGAATAAACATTCTAAGCCCTGTCATAGTGGAGAAATCACAGTTTTGTGCTATACAAAATAACAAAAGGAATCTAGAGTTCAAGTGATTCTTATTCAAAGTTTTAATACTTCAGTTTTATACCTCTATCTCACATGTCCTCTGTGTCAGCGGCTGTTAATTGACTACTAACAATTCATAAGCTGGCCTTATTGATTTTTGGAATAAAGATGACATTTTCTAGTTTTTCTTTAAACTAGCTGTAATCATCTATTTGTAATACTAGTGGGATGCAGGTGGTTATATGTGATGTTTCCAAAGCATATGCTTTAAAATTGCTAACTCTACCAGATTAAGTTTTTCTTGTTTTTGTTCTTCCATCTCCCAAAATGCTACATTAATGTGATGACTTGCAATTTCTTGGATCATGAGGTAAACCTGAGGAAGGAGGCCAGGCACTAGACTGGTAGAAAAGAAAGTCAGAATCAGGATGGCTACCCCCATATAAACCCTAGATTGTGGACCTCAGCTGTTGTTTGTGTGTGTGTGTGGGGGGGGGGGTTCCAAAAAGAAAAATAAAATTTAACTTTGATTCAGTAGTTTGTTTGGAATTTTACAATCATATATTGTTGAGCTTAACCTAACTCAAAATTCCTTTCAATGGCATTAGTTTCTTTCTCTTTCTGAGGCTTTGCTCAGTTCTGTGACACAAATGAGTCAAGAATGTTATGAAATATATAGAGGCAGAGAGGGACACTTGCCAAAGACCCTGCTGTTTTCTTGCCCACTCCTCATAAACATCCTGTTGGTCATCCTAGTAAAGCCTTCCGTGGGTACTTGGAATATGCATGTCTCTACTAGCAACACAGATTTTGTGTCCATAGTGGGGAGTGGAGCAGTTTGCGGTTGTCCTCTACTCAATGGCCTTGCTCTGTGCTACTTGCCTCAAGAAATGAATTAATCCTGCTCACCGCATCTGCTGTCTGTGCTGACTCAGGAGATTTGCCATTAGACCAGATTTCATACTGGCCTCTCAGAAGGATGCCCTAGATAAGAATAAGGATACCTGGGTCCACTTGGGCTCCCACAACAAAATACCACAGACTGGTGGTTTATAAATCATAGTGTGTTATCTTGAAGATGATGAGGCTTCTTTATATACTGCCTAGTTTAATAACCCTCTGGTCATCTTTGGTATGATTTTTTTATGCTAAAAGGGGATCTATACCTAACTATAATCTGAATTTATGCTTGACTCCAGAGGAGAGAGAAACAGGAAGCAGATAAATCTCACTCAATCTCAATATGCTAATTATTGAATTTTCCAAATGGATTGATGACATTCTTGAAGGCGAGTGCTATGCCCTATTCATCTTTATATTCCTAGCATCTAGCATGATGTAGAAAACATTAAGGTCCTACATATAGGCTTCCCAGAACTTAAGAATGTATTTATTATGTATATACAATATGTATTTAATCAGTTCAAAATAAATTAGGCTTATGTGAGCAAGCAATAATATCTGCAGCACTTGTAATATAAAATTTGAAATTGTCTAGTCAGTGGCATTCTTCAATACCCATTAGAAAACGATGGAGTTTGTAAGAGTGTGTATTTTAGTTTGTAAATTCTTTACATAACTAGAATGAAGAGCTTCTTTTCAGAATAAAATCTTGACACCACTTTAATGACACAGCCAAATAGTATTTTGAGCACCTAGAGAAATATAATAAAGTTATAATAAAGTTGCTAAAATATAAATTTGTCTTTTTCTCTTTAAAGCATGCTTACATGTCACTATGACATTTCCTTGTACTTTCTGATAAGATGTCTTATTGTGATGGCATGTGCAAATAAAAATGCCCTTATATTTTTATAAGAAAATTAATCAAAATATCAAGGTATTTTCTATTTTATGGCACTAATTTTACTGTTGTTCAGAAGACATACACAGTGTTACTCTATACAGTATTGCCAACAATCTGGTTTGGTCTTTAAGTGTTTAGCTAAGTTTTAAATATGTATCCAGCATCATGCAAAAAAACAAAACAAAAAAAACAAAAAACAAATAGAAAGCATACGTGTTTGTTCTTAGGTGCATAGATAAAGCTCTTAATTGGTCATTTGCAAATAGTCATCGAGAATATACATGCTTTATTATGTTCTAGATTTGGGTCTATACTAAAAGGTTTCAACCTCTATTGCAGGTTGGATTCCCTGGGATCTCTGAGATAGAGTTTTCATATAGAGGTTTCTATAAGGAATTCTGAAGTGGGGATGGCCCTACAAAGTTGTCCCAAATTGAGGGAAAGGAGGCAAGAATTTTTTACTCCAAAAAGATCGGAGGCAAGCTGCCCTGAGAAGGGGGCATGCCCTCCAGCAAGGGTGTTCTTTTCCAAGAAGGCAATCACTGAAGTTGTTGATAATTAAGAGCTAGTCACCTAAGCTAGGGAATAAAAGGATAGATGAGAGCTAGCTAGCAAGGAAATAGAGTCTCAGTAAATTATTTCATCTGTCTCTCTGTTAATTTTAACCAATAAACCATAAATTACAAAAACTTATTCTTATTGATAAAATAGAAAGGCCTAGATTATTCCTTAGTGAGCTATATTATTCTTTTAGTGCACTAAAATTTTTAAGATAGAACGAATTCTGTCTTGGTAGTTTTATGTGAATGGTTCTATGTGAGTTGACCAAGTTAATGGATTTGACCCTTCTTAGTAAAGGTAATGGACTGATATCAAAGCTTAAGTAGAAATGAAAATCTAAATGTCTATGTGAAATACAGATTTGAATATCCAGCTGGTGATAATATCACTCTAAGTTAAAATTAGTTCTAGTTCCTCAAAATGTATGATTTTGACCTTCTCTGGAGTTCCCTTATGCAATTCATTTTATCTTTAATGAAAGAAGAATGTTAGACAGTTTTTAACACTCAAGAATCATAGATTTATGTCTTCTACATATTTTACTTTGTAGCTCAGCCAAAATAGGCAAAAGGATTGAGCAAATTATATTTATAGTTCTAAACTATATTATTATTTTCTATAACTTTTAATCAAGTACTTTTGTGATTAACTTTGCTGAGTATTATTTCATTAATAGCCCTTTAAATTTTCTGAATTTATTTAAAATGGGACACATTGAGAATAATAAGCCAATGTTGTTACTAAAAATTAATATGATTTGTATCTTATTCATTAATACTACATGCATTTCATTAACAATTTCAATGTAAGAACTGTTTTATAGTCTATATCTGCCATACAGCATACTTTTAAAAAGTGTAACGTTTAAACACAAGAATTTGGGTAAGTGTATGATTTGAAGCCAAAACAGTAGTGTTTTGGGGCTTTTTTGAAGATTTTATTCACTTATTTGTTAGAGAAAGAGAGAGAGAGCACAAGCAAGGGAAGCGGCATGCAGAGGGAAAAGCAGGCTCCCCACTGAGCAAGGAGCCTGATGTAGGACTCGATCCCAGAACCTTGGGATCATGACCTGAGGTGAAGGCAGACACGTACCTGACTGAGCCACCCAGGCATTCCCAAAACAGTAATGTTAATAAATAATATTAACTTTCAAGTATGTTTGCAAAAAGAGGAAATTCTAGGAAATGATGCTGAAACTAAAATAAAGTACAAGTTACTTTCACCTAAAGTTAAGATTTTCCTTGAAATTGCTATTACTGAAACTTGAAATGTATAGCAGTAGATCAAGAATATATTCTCTAAAACTTTCTTGATGCTAATGCCAAAAATGTAGAACGTGGTAGGTTTCCTTTCCAAACTCCAACAAACATATCTGACAGGCCTGGCAGATAAATTTTGGAAAGCACACAAACTCTCTCACACACAATGGCAGTTAGAAAATGAATACATTCTGCAAGCTTTTTCATTGCTCTTTGCCAATCTGCAAATAGTCTCTTTTTATGGATATTTGAAATTATCTTTGCATGCAAAATTTAAACATTTTTGAATACATATATGGTTTTTAATGATAATTCTATGAAAGATTATAACTAGGACCATTATTTTATTATGAAAAGTAAAGGTAAATACATGTGTATATTATCAGCTATTAAAAAAACTGTATGAGGAGCATCAAATTAAAGTTACTTAAAGAAGATATCAATGATATTTCAGATAGCTAGTTTTAAAACACTGAATATCTGATGGTATACATAGACTGTCTTAGAAAAGGAAATATTCATTATTTTGTGTTTTGACTATTATGTCATTCACAGAAATAACTAAGTTCTGTAAGACTTTTAACTGATTTAGATGATATTATTTAATTAAGTGTACAAATATGAACCAATGTTCAAATATATGTATAGAAATTAAGTCCATATTATTTTTAAGGAGAGGCATATTAAACTTCAATAAGAGGTTTATGGAATGAAATAAATATAAGAAAATATCTAGTGCATTTGATATTTGGTTTCATTATGTATCTTTATGTTACATATACTTTTAATATTAAAAATAAGAAACTATTTGCATATAAATGAGCATTATGTAGTATTTGGCATTTAATTCACAAGTCATTTCCAAGATGTTCTCTTTATAATCAATTGATGTTTACCCCAAACTGCAAATTAAAATATTCTCTAACATTGATTTATTTTTTACAGACTTTTCAATTAAGTTTCAGGGATGATTAAGCAAAATAAATTGCTGCTACCAAAAGCCAATTTAAGAGTTTTTTTCTTTTCATTTTCCAGTAAACAATAAACTATTTGAAATATAGAAAAAGATTAAAGTTTTGGTATATATTGTAATGTTATCCATTTAAACAGAGCTTTTTTTAAAATCAATACCTTAAGTATATAAATGCAAACATACACACATGAATTGAAATACATATCTGAAATAAAAACTACAATTTTGTATTAAGTAAAAAATGCATGTTTAATTTCTCTGATAGAAAATTATTACATATTTTAAAACATATATTTTAAAAAAACATATATTTTTTTAAAGATTTTATTTATTTGACACAGAGAGAGAGATCACAAGTATCAGAGAGGCAGGCAGAGAGAGAGGGGGGAAGCAGGCTCCCTGCTGAGCAGAGAGCCCGATGTGGGGCTCGATCCCAGGACCCTGAGATTATGACCTGAGCCGAAGGCAGAGGCTTAACCCACTGAGCCACCCAGGAGCCTCTTTTAAAACATATTTATATTTAAGCACACGTTTCATTTTTTTAACAGGTTTTCTCCAAAAGTGTCAGTTTCTGGCTTTATGTTCTCTGTAAATAACATGAGACCATTTTTTTTCTTTTTTG
Source organism: Mellivora capensis (assembly GCA_004024625.1). Taxonomy (NCBI): domain Eukaryota; kingdom Metazoa; phylum Chordata; class Mammalia; order Carnivora; family Mustelidae; genus Mellivora; species Mellivora capensis. Next base: position 38,836 of record PISX010017559.1, read on the forward strand.
TTTCATTTCATCTGCAAATTTTTTTAAAAAGATAGCTATTTAGGGGACTATTTTGGACTAAGCTCAGGTTCCTAATTCTCTCTTCCCTTTAATTTCCCATAGTGATGGAACACCTGGGTGGCTCAGTGGGTTAAAGCCTCTGCCTTCAGCTCAGCTCATGATCCCCGGGTCCTGGGATTGAGCCCCGCATCGGGCTCTCTGCTCAGCAGGGAGCCTGCTTCCTCCCCTCTCTCTCTCTGCCTCCCTCTCTGCCTACTTGTAATCTCTGTCTGTGAAATAAATAAATAAATAAATAAATAAATAAATAAATAAATAAATAAAATCTTTAAAAAAAAATTCCCACTGTGATATCTCAACAAGAAAAATAAGCATAACCTGACATTGAAACTGAATAATGTCATAAGAAAGTTTTGCTTCAATGACAGAGCTTAGGGTAAAGATCAACATTTTCTTTTCTTTTCTTCTCTTTTCAGATTTTATTTTTAAGTAATCTCTACATCCAACATGGGGCTCGAACCTATAACCCTGAGATTAAGAGTTGCTCATTCTACCAACTGAGTCACCCAGGCCTCCCAGGACCTCATTTTGTAGGCAACTTGTGAAGTCCTAACAGCCAATGTGAGAGTAACTTAGCACTACACAGAGGTAGCTATCCTTAGTAGATCCCTGGAATTCATCTTCAGAAGGTCATCCAACATTTATCTATTTGACAGATAGACATAATAGGAGGTATTCAAGGTAGCTAAGAGATGATTGACTCTCCCAGATTTCATATGTAAAATCCTGACAAGTGTAGCCTCTCTACCTTATTCAACAAACATTCACATGTTAAAGAATTTCTCATGGACCACCAGCCCACTTGATCAGAAATGCCTCTCTTGTCATGTATCATGTTTTAATTTACTAGAACTAAAGCCATAAAATGAAATCACTCATAAGATAAATATAAAATAGGACCGCTGTAATTACAGTACCTTGTGTCAAATATCCAGGAACATTCTTGAAGGTAAGAAAACTAAATAAAATGTATAAATATTGAGATATGGACAAAATTACATGTCTAGGTAAATGGTAAAACTCAAAATATTAAAAATATTAAATTTGGTATGGGTTATAATGCAGATTTTATTTCTTATATTAGAATTAATAGTTAGAAATGGCAAGTAAATTTACCAATGAAAATTCAAACTATATATTATAAAACCTATAAATAGAGCAGAAGAGCATAAGACTCAGAACAAAACTAAAAATTTAAGAAAAGGCATAAAGCCCCAAATATCAGCTTATCATATTATTGGTTAGGAAATTATATCATAAACATCATTTCCCATTAAATTATTTTCTATCTGTTGCAATTTAAATCAGAATACCAACAGTGATTTTTCTTTGATGGAAAGTGCATGAAAATCTGACTCAAAAACTTTAAGGTTTTTGGGGAACTTAATGTGACTATTTTCCAGTGTCATTATGCCAGCTTCTGGGTCAGTTTTTCCCTTAGTGCTTTGACACTGGGTTCATGCTCCTAAACGCCATGTAATATAGGTCACCATGGGATTTAATGTTTCTGGAGTTACAACTGAAGAAATATTATTGTCAGATAAAACTTGGTCTTGAGACTTCATCATCACTATCATTATTTTTAAAAATATATCAAATATCCTTCCAAAGTATAATAGATGATGTGTTGGTAAGAAATAAGCTTCCCATCCCTTTCATTTTTCATTACTTTGGGAGAAGACTGTTTGCTCCCCATGGCCAACTTTATAACTGTCCCCATCTCCCAAGTCTTTGCTCAGTCTTTCTTGGCACACAGCTGCCCAACTATACTCTCCTTCTATTTCACTTAAAACAATATTTTCTCTAGACAAACTCTTCCCTTTTTCTTCACCTGGATGTATCTGGCTGTGATTGGAGCAAATTTAGTTGTGTGTATAAGGCTGAGCTGATCTGTTTAGCCTGGATCCCTGGATCTTTATGTCACAGAGATTGACCATCCACATTGATTAGCTGCATTAGAGAGAAAATTATATCCTGTGGGAGGCACTGTATTTAGGCATGGGTTTGCACAAACAGGCAACTTTAGTAATTATCCTGACTAATATATTCTGGAAATCACTAATCCCCTAAGAGATTTTTACACATCTGAATACTTTCACTTGTCCTTGAGAAATGGCAGCTCTAGAACAAAGGTAGACTACAGCTTCTCAAAAAATAGAAATGTGTAAAATTCTCAAATGGGCTTCTAATAAAGTCAACTTGCTCATTACTTTGAGGTTTCATTTCAGTTATACAATGTAACTTCAGCAGTTTTCTTAATATTGATATTATGATAAAGATTTTAGACACGTCTTAAAATTTTACTTTTTGTGAGAACTGCTGACATTTATAAAGTGGAACTTAGGTATCATTCCTCTTTTTTTTTTTTTTTGCTGGTTTTATGTTAAGTGGTATGGCATTTTTCTTAAAAAAAGAATAATTTAAAAAATCATGTTTTCCTTGAATAATTATGTTAACAAATTAATATATATTCCACTTTTTTTTTTTAGTTGAAACCAACAGGATATCTAGTATCCAGAACCTTATGTGATAATGCATAAGTTGTATGCCTAAATTATAATGCTTTTTTTCTAGGATTATTATTTTTAGTCATACAACAATGCAGAAAGCGACTGAATATTTTTGGATTTTGCAAATTGATCTTAAAAGTTTATACTCATTGAAATATAAAAACATGGTACAGGATAACTACATTCTTATTATGGTTACAAATTACTTAATACAGCATTTAGAAGTAGAATGATAGAGTTACCTTGTGTCAAAATTTTTTTTGTCAAAAAGATTATTTGTTATGGGTTTACTATTAAATAAGTTTCATTATAATAAGAGAGTATTGTCAAGGTTTAATAGTTTTATAATTTTTCCATATCCATCACTGGCATTAAATTGACTAGGTCAAAACTGCTAAAAGAAAATCAGAATCATATTAAGCTTGTTATCAAAGTAGATAATACACAAGAACCACAATGAGCAAGCTAGATTTATTTTTTTAAACTGACTAGAAAGTCTTCCATTTAATTTTAGAAGTCATTTTATTTGCCTTTGATTTATTATTCCTCTAATCTGTGTCAGGATTGGCAATACTTTAACTGAGATAATGCACACAACGTGAGACTTATACATCTACAAGCTTATGTATATTAACTTAGCTTAGGTATATTAAAGCTTAGGTATATTAACAAGTCCTCGGCTAGTCCTGAGCTGCTCCTTCTAGAAGGTACATCATAGCATGGCACAGGAATTCCTTAGCATGACAAATTCTAGTTTTTGTTTATTCTCCATTTTATAAAGAAAGGTTTTGAACCTTCGTATCTACAACATGTCATAAAGAGGAAAGCGTTTCCATAGAGAAAATGCAGCTACCTTAGTAAAGGATCAAAGAGACTACAGATGTGGGAGATTCAATTTAGTGACACAGAATAGTAGCACTCATTACACAGCCATAGACCATATTTGGCATCACATCTTGGAAGCAGAAGATCCTAAAAAAAACAACTGATAAAAGATCCATTGCTAAAATTGTATTTTGAAAAAGAAAATCAAAAAGCAAAGATATCAAGCACACAACAAAGGTTTCAGAACCAGGAAAAAATGTGGAACAAAACATCATAAGGCAGAAGAAGTTAATTGAGTCAAGAACACAAAAACTTCCACTGCCACACTGGTTAAATGTTTTTGATGTGTCCCTATTAAAGAACCAGTGTCATCACACATATTACAGATCTTTTACATTGTTGCACATAACTCTATTTAATAATTTGTGTATAATTCTTTAGACAATGTGAATTTCAACATTCTTAACAAATTCTTGCATGTTTGTGTGGATCACTGGTATGCAACACTGAGATCAAATAGGCCTAAAATTCTCCCCATCCAAATTCGGAAACAATGGAGATTAAGAAAGAGAGGTTAAATATATAGAACCAAAATTAACGTTAATGACAGCTAAATTGGAGAAGACTTAAGACTGCAATTATATAGCCTCTGCCTTTCCTGCTGCCAAAGTAGGACCCTCAGGGCCCTTCTTTGGAGCCCAAACCTTAACAACAATCCTTATATAATATCCTTCCCTTCCTCTTTTGTACTATTCTCCTTGGTTCCTCTTAAGTTCCCTCCTTCACTGGATAGAGCCAATAAATGTCATTTGGCCAGACTGCAGGTTGTCCTAGTGGTCTTTGACTGACGTAGTCACCCACTATAGA